>JAJHUR010073326.1:22771-33945 GCA_027495735.1 Lutjanus campechanus
ACTTTCTATTAGAGCCAAGGGGATATCTTTATGAACCCGAGTACACTGACGACGAACTTCGACAAATGGAGTTAGATCGGGCAGAAAGAGAGAGGGTGGACAGAGAAGTGATGGAAGCATGTTTAGTAAGCATCACTAATAGTATGACACCGAGTGATTGATTGTTATGTTTTATGATAAATATTCTCAATATTGACTTTTGCATAACCCTGGCGCATCACCGTTAGGCTACGCACGGGTGCTACATAAAATCATTAGTTGTTTTGTTTACCAGTGTTGCAGGAACAGCAGATCTCTTCAAAATCCTTTTCTTCGTCTGTCTTGGGCACGAAGACGCATAGTCGTCCTCGCTGAAGTGCGCACTGCAAACTCGAAGCTTTTTTATTTTCGCCAGTCTGGTGTCAACATGGAAGCCCAAAGCGAGTAGCCAAAGTTGCCTGAGAGCAACGTCCGTCACAGGAAAACGATGAAAACTGTGAGTCGATTCACCATCATCTTTGTTGGCACAACCAGGATAGTCGCAAGCCTTCACCATTTTTACACACTTGACTTTATAAAAAATATTATCAAATATTATCTTAAAGCCTAATGAACTTGGCTAGCGCTAAAGCTAGCTTGTTAGCGTTGCTTGTCTGGGAATACAGCTGCTAAGTAAGCACTGAAATGAGCTAGAAAAGTTGAGCTCGCTGTCAGAATGACGGCGCGCACTGATACGAACTGAGAGAAAATAGGGCCAAGTGATAACGACGTGTGACTTTTTCCACTACAATGTTTTTGGGATGCAAATATATCACTCTTTTGAACACATAATGTTTTGGGAAGAGAAACGTTTTATTTTACTGGGTCTAGCAAACCTGCCGGACTACTCGGCTTGACCGAAGCTGGACGAGAACTCTGCTCACAGGACGCTGCCAGGGGTAAGTCAGTGTGATTGCATGACACTGGTGATGAGGATGCCATACAGATTCATGTCAAAAATCCCGAACTATCCCTTTAAGTTATTTGTTGTTTGGTCTTTAAAATGTAAGAAATGGTGAAAAATCAGATCAGTGTTTCCCAAAGGCCAAGGTGATGCCTTCAAACGTCTTGTTTTGTCCACAACCCAAAGATATTCACTTTGTTGTCATAGAGGACTAAAGACACCAGAAGATGTTCACATTTGAGAAGCTGAAATCAGAGGATTTGGACTGTTTTTTTTTCTAACTCAAACCAATGAATTCAGTCTCAAAATAGTTGGCGAGTAATTTAATAGTTGACAACTGTTTGGCACGATCAGTCGTTGGAGGTCTATTCTGTTTGTGCTGTGAAACCACATTCAACTTAAAATAAAATGTTAGGAGTGTTACAACAAAAGTGATTGTGAGTGTTTGTTCCGACTCTCACTTGTCACTTTAAAAATAGAATCAGTAGGATTTGTTCAAGCTGTTTGTAAAACGCAGCAGAAAGATGCCAGGACGTCAACTACAGACATATTTGCTTGGTCCCGAGCATCCGGAGCAAGAAAATAGGGAAACACAGGCAGAGGGCAGGGTCTCTGCAGATACAGCCACCAACACACACCTCTAGTAGGTCACAAGTGATGATTTAAAGGGATTACATTTATATGACTCTACATTATTTTTCACAAACAAGTTGCATATTATGCTTTTAAAGTAATATCACCATAGTGTTTACAAATCTTTCATAAATCAAGACAGGTTCTAAGACGCATGCAGCTATTTAGTAATGTAGGCACCCTCAGTTGGGGTTGCAATCTGTAATTCAAGTATTGATAGACTCCCAAGTTCATCTCATCCTCAAAAAGTAAAGTTTTCTCGCTGTTTGATTTGGATCAAATCAGACAGATTTAAATGAGATGCTAAGGCCTCAGCTGGTGATGAGTTAATGGATGTCTCTCCTGAGGTTGTGACGTCTTAATCACAGATGGGGTCATCAGGTCATTGCATGACCCTCTAGGGAGGAAAGGTCAAAGGTTAGAGGTCATTGAGAAGGGTTACGCCGCTGCCCTGTGCTGTACTGAGGGGGGGCAATGAGACAAGAAAACATGGCACGTGTGCTTGAGTCTAATGACATGAAGGACATGACTTTGATAGCTGCACATAAAACTATGTCTGAACTGTAAAAATATGTGTACATTTGTATTTTCATACAGGGTTCTCAGATCCTATTTGAGAATGAGAACTGTCTAGAATCACTGTGGGAATCACTTAAAATTTCTTTCTGCAAAAACAGCATCTGAACTTTAATCCTGAGCATATTGCATAAAAAAAGATCATGTGTTGGTCAAATTTTATTACATTGGGGTTAGGTTTTCCATTTGGGTTGGGAATGGAGGCACAACTGCGGAATAAATATGTGGACTGACACTACTACGTAAATAAGGGGATTGTTTCCTTAGTGTAGGCCACCAAAAACCAGGCCACAGCCACCACACCCTCAGTTCAAGTCCAAGCAGTGTATATATATGTATTGAGGGCACAGCCAGAGAGAGATTGGCATGAGCGGTGTAGTGATCACATTACCATCCTCTCTCTGGGAGACCACCGATTGAAACGACAGAGCTGAGATCCCCTCCTCGGACATCCTGCTATCTGTCTGTCTGGGCCTATTGATGACCTGCTTTGCACTAATCAATACACAGAACGAGGACAGTTGGCTTCATGGATGTGTGTAGTAGTAGCAGAAACACTGTGTGTGTGATTTAAGGGTCGTGCAGTGAAATAAATCTTTATATTCGCTATATGAGGTTCCAGTGTGTAGGTTGAGCTATCTATGGGGTGTTTCAAGAGATTTCTGTACTATATCCCTTCATAACAGATCAGCAACACAGCGTAAGTGTCTTCTTTTGGTTGAAATGGATTTGCCTGATCACTGAAATGACCCCAGGAAATGAGAAATGTCAAGATCAGCACGGAGGGTGCTGATCTTGACATTTCAGGGTGGAGTAGTTGCTTAATCAACAAGACCCATTTTTTGGCACTTAAATGTTGCATACAATTCACATGAAGCATGGCAGGAGTTTAGAAAATTGACAGTTCTACCAAAACAGTAACTGAATGAACACTGAATGTGACAATATGGCTTTTGACAAGTGCTGACATGGTTTAGTTGACTGTTAAATCTAACAACATGAAATTAATTAACTGCAATTGTAATAATTGACCTGTTTGCTGGTTTAAGAATCTTCACAAAGGCCTACATCAGTTGGCACACTGAAGGTCAAATACATTCTTGAGGAGAAGGCAACTTTTAGGAAATATAGTTGAATATAGATCTTTGTCTAATCCAGCATTGAAAGGAATAGTCATGTGGAACATATCTCTATTATGAGGATTGGTTTGTCTCCAAAATGCCACAGGGCACACATTATACAGTGCATAGTGTCACTGGTGAAAAATTGTGGTTGGTACTACTGTGTCTGTTTGAATCAGGCAGAGTATTTAATGTAACCCAGGAACACTCTAACGAGCAGGGGTGAGGTGGGTATTGGAGGCTGTCTCGCCTAATCTGAGCCCCCATGCTAGCTAGTCGCCTCAGGCCTGCAAGTCCTGACATACACACACTTACTGTACATGCACATGCACGTACACACATGCGTGCTCAGCAACACGACAGGAGTGCTTACTGCTGCAGTTTGTTGTGCTCACTAACCCAGTTAACTGTGATTTAAAGTCAATACAGTTCCACTTGCTCGAACCAGGCTTTTCCATGCCTGCTCTCTGCTCACTGTCTCTGCCTCAGGATCAGTACATAGAGGTTACAGCTCTCGCTGTGAAGCGGCTGGCCAGGTCGGGCTCTCTGTCCTTCAGTGTTTAACTCTTATTTAAATGGCTGAGACACAGTGCGCAGTTGTCAGTGTCTAAAATAGCTTTCTGTGCTTTCATCTAAGAGGCAACTAAGTAGGTTCCTCTTAACACTTGTCACAAATATCTGCTCAGAAGTGTGAATGTGTGCATGAAAGAATTAACAGTAGCGATCCTTAAAGCACTCTGCGTTATAAACATGTTAAGAAGAGTAGTCTGCTGTGCTGCTGGGGTATGATAGGGCATTTCCATTGCAGGATCTTTCCCAAGGGACCAAGAACCTTTTGATGAACTGAGGAACTAAACTTGCATTTCAGCAGGACGAACCACAGATCAAATATAATTCCTGTATCATAGCTCCAGGTGGTAAAAAAGCCTCTGCTCCAGAGGTAGTACTTTCCAAAAGCTAAAGAACTTAAGCGGCAGGGTTTGCAGGATTCACCACCACTGACTGGTCAAACATTCTGGTTTAGTTTGCTTTATTTGTAGCCTGGGAACCAGACAAATCTGGGAGCTTGCTTTATTTGCTCTGGCTGATGTTTCTGGTCCCCCTCCTGTTCAGACAGGCTTCCAGCCAACCTGACCAGTGGCGACTGTTTATCTAATATGGAGCAGGTTTGATATGATGACTGTACAGAGAAGTGTCATTGATGCATTTTCATAAATAAGCAAGATGGCTGCTGCAGTGGTGGATTGTTCTGTTTAATCCACAGCATCAGTATTAAATAGAGTTGGAAGTGATCCTATTGGTTTCCGGTGCCGATACTGATGCAGTTTACTTATCAGATATCAGACTGGCGTCACCGATCCACATACCGATCAAGATTTCATACTGTGATTTTGGAAGGCAGCAGTTCCCAAACTTGAGAATGCCATGGCCCTATTTGAAATCAACGTGTAAGAAGAACAACCACCTGCAATCAAACTTGTTGCTACGTTACTCTGATTGATTGTAGGTCTGTCCAAGTGTGTCCAGAGATATTTTGGTCTGTGCCTTTTGATAGTGCCCCTTGGAAATCTAAAATGAACGGAGTGGTTACAGACAAATTCCCATTTGTAAATTTGTCGGTTTGTTTATTTGTACCTGTAGGTAGATTTGGTTTGCAGTGAACAAGGCATCCACTTTGACACACATATTACAAACAACACCGACAAAACACAAACATGATGAAAGTCCTTAAGGCTTCAATAATCTGGATTTACAAGATGCTAAGGTAGCTACAATTTGTATGCCGTTTCATTCATAAAACAAGGAAGTACTCAAGTAACAATATTAGGAAGAGGTTTGGACATTTGCGTGTTGTTTATTAACATTAGATACAAAGTTAGGAAAATGAAATCATGAATGAAAAAGACGTAGTATTGGTTCTGTAAAGGAACTCCCCACATTGTTCATAACAAAATTTCTAGAGAAGTTTTCACCCTTCAGTCACCTGTCTATTCTATTAATTTTCCATCAGTGGCACCGTAGTGTTGCATATAATGAAGAGAACAAACCTGGCTGACTGGTATTTATCTCTTATCTCTTACGTTTCATCCTTCTCTCCTCGTCTTGTTTGTGTCTTTTTCTCTGTTGGTATTTTCCTTTGTCTGATTGCTCGCTGGTTTTTGTCACTCCCTCCACTCTTTCTTTCTCCCTGTCTCTCCCCCTCATGCTTACTTACTTTCTCTCCCCTCCTTCCTTCCTGTGTCGGATAGAGCCAACAACACATCAGAGGTGTGTTGGTCCATTGCATTAAAGGCTCCCCAGTCCCCAGTGTTCATCTCTGCTTCCGCTGGCTCCCACTGCTTGACTCAGTTTACACACACACACACACACACTAGAAACTATAGTATGCTTTCTCAAAAGCATGCTCCTTTCTTTTTTGTGCCCTCTCTCTGTTGTATTGATTCTGTCGTATTATTCTGCTGTAATACCCTGCAATACTTCCTATGTTTCTTTATTTATTTTATTATTTGTTTCTTAATTCTTTCACCAATCTGTTATAATTTCTGACACACCAGTGATCAGATTTGTGGAGTCTTGTTGAAGCTTTTCATCTCACCTCAACCTTATCTAAAATGGCTGAAGGGCTTGGCATAATTCTAAGAGAAAACATATCTGCTGTTACTTGTTTAAACACACAATTCATAATTTCTTACTTAATAAAATGTCTGTATGTTTGCATATATCTTTGTAGGGTGTGATTTCAAGTTACACACCCTCAAAGTACACCTAAAAGTTGTGTCTGGATGTCAGTATTTGTATGAAATGCTTGACAATAAATTCAAACAAATCCTCAATCTGCTTAAGCACTGTGTAAACAAAACCAGTAGTGAGGAAATGGTGTTCCAACAAATGCAACACACTGCAAATATGAATGTGTCCTCCAGGGATTTTCTGATTTATTAGTTTCAGATTAGGGCATCGTAGCTGTCCCAATTTTTTTCTGCGTTCTTGCTAAACTGCAGCTGTGCTTTGGCTTTATCCTAAAGTGGGATGATTGTTTGTAGAGAAAACATTTTTTTCTTATTTCAGCTGTGAGATTCAAAGAATGGTGCAGCTTCCAGGTGGCTGAGGGACCCTTGAATTTTTTTGTAAAAGCTTAAAATTCCTTACTTTCAGCTGACGATTTCAGTCATAGAGGAAATATGTAAATGCATGATGTTGGACCTTTACATTGGCTACTACAGAATGAAATATAAGTGAGATGGAGACATGTCAATAAAACATCTCCAATTTCAGCAGCAGATTGCTATGCTACTTTTGCTGCGTCCACAAAATAAACATACAATGTCAAGAAAGGAAGTACTCTTACAGTGCTTTTCCTTATTAAACAGAAAAATACAACCACACCCCTTCTGAATTATTGTTTCTGTCTTTTATCAAACTAAGACTAGTTTAATTGTCTTGTTAGCTCATTATAAATGCACAGCTGCCCGCACGCACAGACCCACCTGGTGGAGCTAATGAAATGACAAAAATCAATAACACATTGTTTAAAACAATACAATATTAAGATGTGATATTATTAATAGTACCAAAGCAGTAAAAAAAAAAACAATGCCACAGTCTGCTTGAAATATGGTATTGTGACCACCCTAATGCATCCCAATATTTCCCCAAATTTCAAACTATTTCTTTAACCTGCTCATTTACCATTAACTCTTACTGCAGTTGGTCTGTTCGTCTTTGTAATGAACTGGTGAGTGTGTGTGTGTGTGTGTATGTGTGCATAACCAGTCAGCCGTGCAGTCCACCTGTTAAGAGTAGTTACCCTGTGGCCTCAACAGCCACTGTGTTTGTTTAATCCTACAGATGCTTATATGAAGCTGTTCTTTCACACACTTACACACACAAACACACACGCACACACACTCTGTCAGCCTCTTAATGTTTTGACAGCTGGCCCTGATAGAGCACTATTTTAAGGCAGCGGGTGGATATATCTGTGCTTGTCTCACTGCTGTCATGTGCGTACATAAGTGGTATGCCTGCCTGTCTGGTTTGAGGGTGTCAATTTGATAGGCAGCGTTTGGCATAGTCTGAGTGGCCTCTGTCAAAGTGCCGTGCTAGATGTGATTTACACGCTGCAGAGACATCCCACACGCTCTAAACAATGAGCTAATCTTTTAAAAGCTTTCACTTTTTGGATACTAACACACTCTCAGCGGTTTGTAGATTTTGTAAACTTGTGTGTAAATATATATTCCTGTAAATGGCAGTGAATGTTGTTTCTGGATTTTCTTCTCGCTGGTAGCACAAATCACCACAGCATGTCTTACAGGGTTCATACAGGTGCTGGAAACCCTTGAAAATGCTTGCATATGAAAGGGATAGTTCACCCAAAAATGAAGATTCAGTCGTTATCTACTCATCCTCATGTCAAATGAAGGTCGGGTTTAGTTTTTTAGTCCGCAAAACACTGCTAGATTTTCACGGGAAAACAGCGTTGCAGAATCTCCCAAACAATTTAAGTGACTGGTGACCAGTTTTCAAATGGAAAAAACAACCCAAAAAAATTGCTACCCCTCTAATGTAGTGCTTTCAAGGTTAGAAAAGTGTTTGGAATTTGGACGAAGTGCTTCAAACTGCACTTACAATAAATCACCTGACTGACTAGTTCACTTTTTAGATAAAGAAATAAAATACAAAATTTTATCTGCCTGTCTAACTCAAAGGTGACAAAAAGGCTTTTTTAAATGCCAATACCTTTATGCTGTCTTTCCCATATTAGTCAAAATTATGACAAGAAATTGTACTAAATTGGTCCCATGTAGCAAATCTATTCTGATTGGTTATGTGTAATTAATTTACTTCACATAAATATTTGAACAGAATAGAAGAATTGCAGCTTTGTCAACAGCTTGTGACCCAGTGACTCCAAAACTATATCAAAATTATAACTACACTGGACAATTAATACACACCTATTTTTAATTTCAGTGCCACCTCTTTTTTATATTCATATTTTTTAAAATCAAAATTCAGCATTTTTGGCCCCACCTGTTGGTGCCTCTTCACTGGTCACATTGGAAAGCTCTTCTCTTTCATCATTCTTGACTTTTCCATCAGGCTCTGCCCTTTTGTTTTATCAAAAAATAAATAAATTAAAAAATAGAGCAAGGAGAGTGAAATGCGCTGGGTAATATAACAGTCTGCAATGGCGTGTTTTTATGTTGATTCCAGTGTCAAAATAAATAGTTTCATTTGTCACCATCTTTGTCTTTTATCTTTTTGTTCCATCTTGGTATAAAATTGAAATCCTTGTGGACACTTCAGTCTGTCAAATCTTGATTTTGTCACTTAAGCACACTGTCATCTCAAAAACATCCAAGGAAAATCCTGAAATAAGTCTCATATCTACTCTGCCAGGTTCGTATAAGATGCCAGGTCTACTTACAGACAGGTGACACATTTTGAAACATGAAACTTTGTTATGTTTTCCTTAAATTTGTTGCCATTCTCTAGAATGTTAGTAAAATAACATCTGATTTAATGTGATGAAGAAGTGAACTAATCATTTTGAATGTAATTCACCACAGCTGTGAGGTGCTTGAAAAGCTTGAAAATGTCCCTTAATAATAATAAAAAATGCTCGACTTTGTCTTTGGAAAAGGTGTGGGGACCCTGGTCTTAAGGTGCCAGTTTTTAATGTCTGTGTGTGAAAATGTGAGACGATTAAATATATTTCTTTCATAACTTCATCTCGGTGGATGTTCATTAACACTGATTTCATTGTCTTTCTGTCTTGCAGGACCTGCACACCATCTACTGCCACCTCTACCACATGGACGTCCTCTCTCATCTAAGGGAACATCAGCTAAGGTGAGTTGGTTTCATTTCACTAAAAGCAAAATTTAGTTCTACTCTCACTTTTGGATTCTTTTCCCAGAGTTTTGATTTGCCGCTGTTATAGGAGGTGTCAATGACATCAGTTTGCTAAATTACCTCCAGAGTAGCCTTAGGCCTACTTTCTGCGTGACTTGCTATATGTGTCACACCCTGCTCAAACAGGTTTAAGAGTGCTTTGAATTTTTTTCCAAATGCCTTTTCAGTGAGGCTGGTTTCCCGCCCAGGTGTATCATTCACATGACGTTCAGACTTCCTTTTACACATTCATAGGTTCATACCATACCAAGCGTGTTTGAAATGTTCTGCATTAACACTGGAATGTTTTCTTTGCTAGTCTGACTCCGTTGAGCCGATGACAACAATGACATTTGAACGAGAGTGTTCACATGAAAATGCAGGTCTTGAGCTCTCTTTCTAACAAACAGTGGTGAGATTATAGTCTGAACCATTTATAAGGAATTATTACACAATGCAGGGACACACAGAGACGGATATAAACGTCTAGATGGCAGTTTCTCATGCTCAGTAAATGAATGATAGAATAAACCAAATCCCATGGTCTTACAGTATCACAATATTTCGCATGGTAATAATTTATCGATACATTGAAGCCAAGTTTCAATATTTTATTATAGAAATGATAAATATTGCAAATGGGAATGAAACCTTTTGGTACCAGAATAACAAAGGCAATTGTTTTTTCAGTCCACTAGGGGGCCTGAGTTTTTTACTGGTACGGTCAGCAGGATTGGTGTTTTCTTTTTTCATATGCATCTATACGCGCCACGTCGCCACCATATTGGACAGGACAAGACTGACATGTACACATGCATGTAAATGGGAAAGCTGCCGTGTTTCTGGATAAAAAGCCCTGTCGCGTTTACCTTTCTCAACCGATTTCAGTGAGTCATGTTATATTCAAGAGTTTATGATCTACATGGAGTTGAAAAAAAGAGTTTCTTTTTCTAACTTACTCCATGTAGATCATGAACCCTTGAATATAAGGAAAAAAAACCTGTTGTGTGCGTTCACAGGCCAGTCATGACCAGACCAAAATAGTGGCAACGTTGACGTATGATCCAAAGGTCAATGCTGTGTCTACGTGGATATGTGTAAAATGTGAAGTTATAGATAAAACGTTATGCCTTTGTGGACACAATTTACATTTGCAAAAAGATACTAAATTGCAATATTGCAGTATACATTATCACAATACTAGACATATCACAGAATGTTTAAAATTGTAAAAATATCTTATCGTGACTGAAGTATGGTGATGATATCATATTCTGCGACCTTTTGTGATTCCCTGGTGTTTACAAACCCTGGTTCTCTTGGAATTGAATTCAATCGACCATGGACTAGGAGTGGGAATCTCTTGCCACCTCAGGATTTGATTCAATTTCAATTCACAGGGCTATGATGCAGTTATAAAATGATTATCTTTGCATCTTAATGCATCAAAATTTCATCTGCAGTTTCTAACCCTCAGCCATCCTCACCAAAACTCAAGATGTAGCCTAGTTTACACCACAATCATGATGCACACACAGTATTTACATCCGAAAGTACAGCCCATCTTATAAAATTGTCACAGGTGATCATAATGTCGAGAATTGTGTTTTAAATTTAAAATGATTGGCTATTCTGCATCGATTTATGATTTTCCCAGAGAGAATGGTGATGCTTGTAAAAAATCTATTTTTTCCCGCACCCCTAGACACTCAGCCAACAAAAATGAAAATGTGTATTGGACTGCAGCTAAACTGCAGCTGTGCTTTGGCTTCATCCTAAAGTGGCATGATTGTTCGGAATTTTTTTTCTTGTTCAGCTGTTACAAGTTTCAAAGATTGATGCAGCCTCTAGTTGGCTGAAGGACACGTCAGGTTTTTGTTAACTTTCTCATTTGGCTTAACTCCTTACTTTAGGCTTAACATTCTAATAATACTGAAAAATATAAATGCATGATGCTGGACCTTTACATTGGCTTCTACAGAATGACAGAGATCTGCCAGTGATTTGGGTTCAGTCTTACA
>JAJHUR010073327.1:0-14094 GCA_027495735.1 Lutjanus campechanus
TGAACCTCCAGCCTGGCCTAACTGCTTCCATGTGTGTTTTGTGTGTGTGTGTGTGTGTGTGTGTGTGTGTGTGTAGCAGTATTTGCTGAGGCCAGAATCACACAGAAACCTCTGACTTTGTGACCAAAACCGCCCCTCATCCATTCACAGGTCCGCTGTCATGTGTATTTCTGTGTCCAGTGTTCATTAGCTTTCTGATTTTAAGATGATACCAAACAAAGCGGCAACAGCAAGCTGATACTGAACATTTCTGGAAGGAATTTAGTCTGCCCAGAAGAATCAAAGTCTCTGAGGCCAAAAATGCCTCTGTTCTTCAGCACAGGAACACCTTGAGTTCATGATGCTAACCTCATGCCAACAGTGTGCAATCCAGATATGCAACATTCTTCCCTCTCAGGATAGGTTTAGTGATAAGACATCAAGGGATAATTCGATCTTTATCTGACAAAGCAAAATCAGTGTTTTTAGCTCAAAATTAAATTCATATCCACGATTATATACTGACTCCAACTTTGGTTATCTAAGAGTCAAGATAACGATAGAGCTGATAACTACAATATTGAAAGTCTACAGCCAAAATATTCAAAAGAACTCCACTGTTTTAACATTGCACTGATAAAACAGTGCCAGACTCATAATGGACCTTATTCTTTAAGTATCAAAATTAATACAGCAGAAACAGAGATATTGCCTTTTTTTTATTCCTTGCATACTTTGTGTAAAAACCTGCTGCCTACATTACCCATCATGCAACTCAACCTCTAACAATTCAGTAGGTGTGTTCAGGTGTTTTATATCATAAGTATTTTCATTACTGGAGATGTAGATATAAATATAGTATCCAAACTTAACAAATACCTTCATGTTTCATATTTTCAAGCACAACCCTGATTCTAAAAAAGATGGGACGTTTGGTGAAACGTAAATAAAAACTGCAATTATTTGAAAAGCTTTTTTGACCTATATTCAACTGAATACAGGACTGTTAAATCTTCAAACCAATAAATCAAATTTTGTGTAAATATACACTTATTCTGAATAAGATGCCTGAAACATACTCAAAAAAAAAGTTGGGGAAAGAACAACAAAAGACGTGAAAAGTAGCTGAATGCTCATAAAACAGAGGTGACCAGGTGAGCTGGTAGCAGGTGATGATATCATGGTCGGGTATTAAAGGTGCATCCTTGAAAGGCTCAGCCGTTCACCAGGAAGGATGGGGCGAGAGTCACCACTTTGTAAAAAACTGCATAGGCAAATAGTCCAGCAGTAAGAACAAAATTTCTCAATGCACAGTTGTAAAGAACTTTTTTTTCACCATCTACAATCCATAATATTATTCAAAGACCCAAAGAATCTGAAGAAATCTCTGCAAGTAAGGGGCAAGGCTGAACATTGATCCCTCTCAATCCCTCAGGCGGCACTGCATTAAAAACCAAACTTACTGTATAAAAAGATATAACTACATGAGCTCGGGAACACTGACAACAGAAAACTGTTGTCAGTAAACACAGTCTGTCGCTGCATCTACGAATTCAAGTTAAGACTCTGCAATGCAAAGTGAAAGCCAAATATCAACAACATCCAGAAACACTGCAGACCTCTCTGGGCCTGAGCTCACCTGAGATGGACTGACGCAAAGTGGAAAAGTGTGTTATGGCTGGAAGAGTCCATCTTTCAAAATGTTTTTGGAGATCATGGACATCGTGTCCTCCTGGCTAAAGAGGAGAAAGACCATCCAGACTGTTACCAGCGGGTGTGTTAGTGCCCATCATGGCTGAAAGTCACATCTGTGAGGGCCTCATTAATGCTGAAAGGTACAAACAGGTTTTGGAGCAACATATGCTGCCATCAAGATGACGTCTTTTTCATAATGGACATCCCTGCTTATTTCAGCAAGACAATGTAAAGCCATATTCTGCACGTGTTAAAGTGGCATGGCTTCATGGTAAACATCAGGTGAGGCAATTGATCAGATTTTGCACAAAAGACTTATTATAACTTTTCACATATGCACACGTAATCCCAATCGACTATGAACAGACAAAGCCAAAAAAACATGTATATTATTAAGCATAGTTTGCTGAAATCATTAGTTGATCAACAGAAAATAAATCTGCAACAAAGTTGATAACTGATCAATCTTTTAAGCAATTTATAGGCAAAAATGGTTCTAACTTTGCAAATGTGAATATTTGCTGGTCTCTCATGGTATAAAACTGAATATCTTTTGGTCTGCTGGCTGAACAAAACAACAAGCAATTAAAATCAGCTGTAGCTCTGGGAAATTAACCAAATCAGGGCTGGGGCAATATCAATATTATAGCATGATATAGCGTAAGTGTTGCCTTTTCCTGGTATTAAATGTTACATTACAGTAAAGTGATGTAGTTTTCTGAACTTAGCAGACTGTTCTAGCTGTCCTATTATTTTCCTTTACCCACTTAGTCATTATAGTCACATTACTGATGATTATTTACCAAAAATCTCATTGGTTTAATAACTCGTGAAAAGGCCAATAGTCATCCCTGCAATACTGTCACAATATTGAGGTATGTGGTCAAAAATATTGTGATATTTACTCATTTTATCACCTCTGAGGAACATGTCGTCACTCACAACCTACATGATCAATAATTGTCGTATCGACTGATATGACATTTCACTATCATGATAGGCATTTCAGTTATATCATCCAGGGCTAAACCAAATTAAATTAAAACAATAGTTAGTTGTAGCACTGGTACACTTATCAGTATCAGCTGATGGCTGCTTTAAAAATAGCTTCCATCTATGAGGAGAGGTATCCAAATTATTTTTGGTATGTCATACTGTTGTTCCCATTATGTAATGCACTTAGCAAGGAAGATTTAAATACCAACTTATGGTACGGTAGAAAAAAATTCAAGAGAGGAGAGATGACAGATGCTGTGCCAAAAGAAATGTTTTACATTTTTTACATGTACAGATCTACAAGTTTCTATTGTATGTCTTCCCATACTGCAGGAGAAAACCTTCCTGTATTTCTTTTCTTGTGGTTTCCCCCTTTTGTTCCCTGTTAAATGTTATTCTTTATCTGAATCAAAGGTCTAAAGATAGAGAGTGTTTTAAGTTGTACAGGTTGGGTATGACCTAAATCAGTGATTTTGGGCTATATAAAGAAAATTGACTTGATTTGATGGGTAAGTTGAAGTAATTTGAGCTTCTCTTCTTCAAAAAGCACATTAGGGCTGCAACTAAAAATGTAGGAATGAGCGAGTAAACCATTATTTATGTGGTATACATGTATATGTAAACACATTTGAGAAACTGACATCAGAGAATATAAAATGACTCAAAACAATTAATTGTTTATCAAAATAGTTGGTGATTGATTTAATAGTTGACGACTAATTGATTAACCAATCATTGCAACTCTATACAATAAAACAAACACAAGATTCCTTTTGTTTGTAAAGGCCTGAGTGCCAACACACAACCAGCACGCTGTCTGCACACACTCACTCAGACTGGAGGACCTTTCACCCCACCATACCCCCCATCTCTCACTTCTCGAGAGTAAACATCATCTACGGAGTCTACTCTCGCTTTTTTCCACTCTGACCCTCAAATGAAAGAGCTCATTCTGTGTTTCCTCCCTCTCTCGCTCGCACACTCTCCGTCACATCAGCTTTCCAGCCATCTCTCTGACTCACACTTGGACACGCGGATGCAACTCTTTCCATTTTCTACCTTTTTTTTTTTTCAGGATGCGAGGAACAAGCTGCTGCAGCTCAGGTTATACTTTCAGAAAGTCATCCTTATCATGGAGCGTGAGAGCACGTAAACACACTGAGATTCGGTTGCTTTCATTTTGGGGTCATTCAATTGTTGGGGGGCAGGGGGTTGTGTCACAGCTGCACACATGACTCACATGTCTCACACACATGCACCCATACTGCGAGCAGGGAGCCTTGTCTGGTTTGACAGCAGCGTGTGAATGACAGCAGAGGGATGACAGAGATTGGCAGGTGATTACACTGAGCTGCCTGTGTGAGCTACTGTAGCATAATGTTATCAGCTCATTCACAGGACAATGAATTTTAAGAGTGAACAGTGGCACAGTGTTTTAGCTTTACAATGAGGTGTCTGAAACTAACTCGTAAAAACAAAAATCAATGTTTTGTCTACATTATAAACACTCTGTCAGCTCAGATAAGGAGCGGTGCAGATGAGTCTGGTGTTATTCTGTATGACTAGAAGAGCTGCAATGCCCTGATAATATTGTGTTATATTCTTAAAGGGGTATTCCACCAACTGTAGGACAGTTTAGTCCCCATGGAAAGTATTCCATACAACACGTATTGAGACAACCTCTCCAGGCAGTCACATATTCCATATGTACGGGGACTGAGCCCAGACATATGGAATATGTGACTGTCTGCAGAGATCGTCTCTTCACTCAGAGAACAAAGGTTACAATGTAACCGAACATTACATTAACGTTAAGTCTCCACATGCAATACCGTCCAACATTTGTCAAAATTTAGCCCGTCCTCTTCATTTTAAACACTGAAAAGGAATTCGCTTGGAATACATATATTTTACACAGGGTTTTATATGAACCATGGCCTGATGGCTCGAGGCCACAAAAAGTTATTCTGTGGCCACCTATTATTTCAAGAGGGTGGCCCTGTGGCCACTAAGTTCATCCCCACACTGCGAGCCTTCGCCACGACAACGTTACAGTTCCACAAACATCCAGATTTCTTTGTGCCCTTTATTTCAACATTTGTTGAAAACAGTGAATATGAATATGTTGGGGCTACTGAAGTATGGCTTTACTGAGCCAACTCAAACTGCAAAACACAATCCTCAGAGTGGAACCAGAAATACAACAGGCCGTCTATGAAAAAATGAAACAGCAACAAAAATTTAGGAGTGAATGGAAACAGGAGTTTTAGGGGCAAGAATATGACAAATCTAAGGTTGTCACATACTGCAGTGTGAGCCTCCAGTTTCCTCAATTAGACAAGAAGTCTGGCATGTTTTTCATTTAAAACAACACCTTCAGGAAACACCACATCACACTTCATGGGAAAAATGGGCAACACAAGTGTCACAGTAAAGCAAGTCCAGGGCTCAGTGAAAAAAAAACAATACCAGTACCAATAACAGAACCCGTAAAGGGATACTGTTACAAATGGACAGCTTCATTCAATACCTGTTTTAGAAGGTTCCTCTTCATGAAGAAAGTTTGTGGAGCAAAATCAAATAAATATAAAACCATACAAAATAGTTTTTTTTAGTACCAAAAGGATTGGGTGCAGGTATTGTTTGACTGCAGACATTTCCACACTTCTTGGCATTGTTATTTCAACTGATACCTTAAAGGTCCTGAGTACTGATACCCAGCCCAAAGCAACACTGTGTTAAGTTGCTTTAAATTGCCTTTTCTGTGTTTGTGTTTCTATGTTTTTCATGCAAGTTTACATTTGACCATCAAATGTAGGGGTGCTCAAAAATATTAGCGTCTATCCCTGTTACATATTCTCATTGCAAGTTTCATTTTATGTGTATGACTCTTTACTTTTACAGTGCGTGTTTCTTTTCTCTTACTTTGTATATTTTGACTGTTATGCAACACAACATCAAAGCAAACTCCTTGTTTGTGAAAACCTACTTTGGAAATGAACCTGTTTCTGATTCTGATACTTTTCCTGCAAAAACAGTTGGAAAAATGTCTTCTGTGAGTCTGGAGCAAACTTTCTTAAGTCTGAGAAAATAATCCTGGTGATGTCATCAGGGTTATCTTGGCCTGGTTGTTCTAATACCAGTACTACCATAATATTTTGTATGCCAGATTTAGTATGTCCCAGCACATGGTATGTTAAACGCTGTATGCCAAAAATACCAGGATGTCCTTCTGCATCTGACTGCACTTTGCAGTGTGCAAAACAGCATGCTTTTCTGGCTATTCTGACTCAATCCTCTGCACAGCGGAGGATATATCACATCAACTGAGCCGCTGAGACAGCACCGACAGATGACAGCTCATTGATAGACGGCAGAAGCTACAGTGACAGATGACAGCACATTCAAGCGTGTTGGAAGCTATGAATGTGGGGTTTCAAATATGTGAGCGTGTACCAGGTTGCATCATGGGAATTGTAGGATCAAATATTTTCAGAGCTTGACTCATATTTAGGACTAAAAGTCGGGATATTTTGGCTTCTGCTGCTTCCGCATGTCTCCCAACTTTGTAGATGACTGAGTTACCTTTTAAAGCTTCTTAGAAAACCACTTATCATTACATTCATATATTCTAGAGATGGACAATAAAGTTAAACTCTTGTATTACAGTACACTTAGTCTTATATTACAATAGCAATGTAATCTATAGAGTTTTATCGTAAATGACTCCACTGGTAATTGTCTCCGTAATTCCCTCTAAAACAAGATGCTACTGGCTAAAATAATAACGGATATTAGATTGTAATGTGCATGGAATTATACATGACCATTCTTTGTTTTGATATCGGCATCCTAGATCATCCACCGACCACCCTGCTCACTAAATATCAGCATCAGTCATTAAAAAAACTCATATCAGTTGACCACAAAGTCAGACGGAAATATCTGTTCGTAGCTAATCCAGCAAATAATCCAGCACATTTACCAGACAAATCATGGTACATCATCACACTGATGCAAAAATGATGCTCTGAACTGAAATCCTGCTCACTCACTGACCTACAACATGCAAATGGCTTATGACAACCACACATTAAAGAAACAGACACTGGCAAATCTCGATGTCTCACTTTTTATATGTAATAACATACTACATGTGCACAGATAAGTGATCCGTGCGAACATTTGCAGAAACACTCTGTGACACCTTGGAGTGTGTCACCTTGCTCAGTGCCGAGATTAGATGTGGTTTCAGGCGCAGTGCAGCATAACCACCTTCCTATGCACAAGACACTTTTGTAACTTCACTCCACCTCACCCACTGCGCTCATTCAGGAGGAATCAGTAGATTTCACTGCTGACCCGCAGAGAGAAGAAGAGCGGCCGAGTTCGCTCTGTCTCTCATTATCTGCTGCCTGTGCGTCAATCTAACTGCAGCCAGAGAAGAATACCTGTGTTCCCTTTGAAGTCCGAGCCTGACTACAGTAAATTATTAGCTTGCCTGCAACACAGCTCCAGGCCCTTAGGACACCCCCTGGCTGTTCCACTGTGGGTACCATTACCTGTCATTCCAGTTGTCGGTTATCTCTCGTACAGGCTAACAACAACTGTTAGGCCTCACTGCAGCCCAATCCGAGTTTATACCCTCTGAGAGACGTTGCATGTGGGTGAGTTTACGTAGGGCCTATGACAATACAAAGAGTGAGAGACAGGGAGGGAGGCGGCAACTCAGATTATAGCCAACATTCCTTTAAAAGGAAGAGAAGGTAGCCTTTGGGCTCCAGACAAGCCTGCACTTGTAAAACGTGGAGCAAGAGAGAGATGACAAGTGCAGTGCTCCTCTAGTCTAGCAGAGCGTAACAGGAAGTGGCAGAGCCTGCTTCACATGGGGCCTCTGGGGTGCAGCGGCTGGCTGGGGAACACGTCACGGTCTCCGAAACCGCCAGCTGCAACGCCCTTAACATACACACCCGCCACCGTCTAATAATCCAAAAACCTAATCGTTATTAGTAATGAGTTTGCTTAGACAGAGGTCAGGCTTCCAGACTAAAGCCTCGGAGGAGTTAAAAGTCATACGGGCACAAATAAGACAAACTGGCCTGGCGAGTTGTCTAAAAATCATTGTTGTTTTTTGAGGAGTGATTAATGAAAATATACCGGTTTACTGGCAAGCTCAACCCTCAGAGTTCCAGGCGCCTATCTTTAGTTAATGACTGCAGTGAAGATAATGAAGCCGCTCTAGACGTACAGTAATTGCAGTTTCCTGTGAGCACAGGAAACTATTCTGCACAGCCGATGTCCTCTGTTTCACAAGGCAAAAATCATCATGGGTAATCAATTATATGCAGACACTAATTACTGAACACTGTCTGCATCGAAACCCCCACTCTATATGGGCTGATCAGATGAACGAGTGGTATAGGAAGAGAGGAGGTGGGAGGGACTCGTGTCAGACTGTGCAGCAGCAGCAGCAGCAGGTTTGTAGGCTCATTTTATGTTGGACAAAAACAATCTTGACTATTAAATAAAGCGAACAAAAAGAAGATACAGACACAACAAAACAGGCAATTTCCAGGGAAACTTAACCCCAAAATCCAAAATTCATATTTCTCTTCTGGCCTCTAGTGCCATTTATCTATCTAGATGATTTCATTGTGAGTTGCACAGTTTTGGAGAGATTGGCTGTAGAGATGCCAATCCTCTCTTGAATATAATGGAACTAGACAGTACCGGGCTTGAGGTGCTCGAAGCACCAAAAAAATACATTTGAAGACTCAACGGCAACGTCTCTTTCCAGAAATCATGACCCCGTTAGTCGAGATAATCCACAGACCTTGTTGTGAGCAGTTTCAGGGGAGAACTAATTTCTTTCTACAGCAGAAACAAAATACGGTCTTTCTGTGGTTTTCAACAAGTTAAATTCAAGACTTTTTAAGCACTCGTTCAGACCATTATGAATGCAGTTTAAGACCCGCTTCACATCCATATTGACGAAAATGTACATGCACAGTTTGCATTTAGTGGGTCAATGTCGGTTTTGTTATATAGTTGTTACAGTTTTTTCCCAAAAACATTCAAAAGTGAGACGGAACTTAATCCAACATTATGACAATAGCATTAACGTCATAATTATTAAGAGCTGTCAAAATCATATTAGAGACATTTTGAGACACTTGAGGGCCTAAAATTCATATTAGATTTTAGACTTTTTACTGAAAATAGGTCCAACATTAAACTGCTCAGAACAAGGTCTGTGATATCTCCAAAAGTCTGCAACTCACACCAAAACAATCTGCTGCATTTCCACAGCGGGAACTCTCCCAGGGGACTAGGAACCGCTGGAGGAACTTAGTTGATTTTCATCGCTGGGACCAGGTTCTAAATTAAGTTCCGAGGACATTATTTTACCCCCAGAAATGTCTCACCTCGGGGAGTAGTACTTTCCAAAATACAGGAACTTTGATTCCTTCTGACTTGTGATTAGTCAAGTACTCACAGTACTTTATTTGAGCCACCGTTTTTAAAACTCTGCAGCCGCAACCAGATTGCTTCTTGTTCATTATGCTTATCAAAATAGTTACACCAGAAATATTAACAAATAATGACGCCTGTCTGTCACTACATATGGCGCCATCGTCACGTATTGTCACGTGCACAAATTGCAGGTAAAAACAGCCATCGCTTTTTCATATATCATGAAGCCACGTTTCCACACAAAGGAACTACTTTTAGTGGAACTAAACTCTTCTTCAGCATATCTGTCTGCATTTCCACCACGGCCCGAAGACCTCAGATGATCAAGTCTGTTGATTCGTCTTTGTCATCAGTCCAACTGTTACATGCCTCTTTCTGTAACTCCATGTTGACCAATCAGAAATGTTCAATGTATATTGAATTCCTCTAAAGGTTCCTAATCTCTTGTCAAAGTTCATGCAGTACAAACGTGGCTCAATCTTTATAGGTTTTTAGACTGCATTGGAAACGCAGACAACAATAAGCTGAAGGAACCTAATAATTCCTTAAAAAAAGTAATACCTGGGACTAAAAGTTCCAAATATTTTGCACTAATGTCCCTGGATCTTAATTTAGACCCTGATCCCCATGATGGAGACATATTTAATTCCTCTCAAGGTTCCTAATCTCTTGTCAAAGTTCCTGAGGTGCACAACAATGGGCTGAAGGAACCTACTAGCTCCAAAAGTTGTAGGTAATTAGCTGTACAGCCCAGAAGAAAAATATGTTATATTCTACAGCTGTATTTTCCTTTTGAGAAACAACCACAGCGCTCCTATGATAAATGTCACAATGATAGTCTTGCAAAAGAAGATAAGAATACATAAAATTTCACAAGGTCACCAACTATAAACCCCTCTGACTACAAATGACACAGCATAACTCCCTGTAAGAATATTAAAGTGATTTGTACTTTGGGATCAGACCTGAAACGAGTCTAGTCGTAAAATCCGAGATGGCTTTGCCAGAAAACAGACACTCTGCTACCTGAAGTTGTTACAGACTCCCCACAAAACTACTTCCACAGTTCTGACACACACTCCAGGTTTCCTAACAAGACTTATGTTTGGTTACAATTATACATTCATTAATAACCCCGTTATCAGCTCGTTTTTGTTTTTTTTCATCCGGACGGGACGAGATGTGTGGTGCAGCCAGCCGAGCACAGCATTCCTGTCTGCGGACCAAACCGTCTGCAGCTCTCGGGCTGCAGGAGGGGGGATAAAGCCATTCCTCTCCGTAAAAACAAATATCCATCCACGGCGACTTTAAATTAGCCACACGGAGTCATTAACAGTTAAAACTCTTCATAACGTTTGTCAGCAGAGTGTTAAGATATTTTACTCACCTGTAAATACTGAGAAAACGACAGTCGAAGCGTCTAATATGTTTCCTGTTCGAAAGTTGTCGTGTGTCAGTGGGAAAAAAACATTGTACGCGGAAGTACACATCAAAAAAAAAAAAAAAAAAAAAAAAAAAAAAAAAAAAAAAAAAAAGCTCACAGGGTCGGTCAGACGGCGGATTAAAAGTAACGATTTGACCTTTCAAATGTATCGAGCACAGTCTGTCCGATAATACTTTAAAAAATGGTCGTAATGTGTTTACTTGTGTGTGTGTTTTACGGCTCGACTGTCTGTTTAAAAAAAGTATTGCTAAACTGTTCTGACGGCTTGTTTCCGCACTGTGTTACACAGTAACCCGTCCCCACCGAGTCCTCACCGTGGACCATACTGAACGGAGGCAGGAGTGGAAGAAGTATTCGGATACTTTTACTCAAGTAAAAGTAAGACTACCGCGATGGAAAAATATTCCGCAGTAAGTAAAAGTCCTGCATTCAAAAACTTACTCAAGGAAAAGTAGGGGAGACCGGGGGCCATTGTAACATTCGTTACATTTTCATTCATAACTCATGGACTACTTGAAATACACTTGTCATCTTTTTTAATAAGAAACATGTATGTGTGCACTAATTAATAAGAAAACTGATTTTTTTTTTAAATTATGAAGGACAAGACTATGATACAGTGGAAACCTCTCGTGACTTATGCAGGGAGTTGCATTAAGCACTTGCACGTACACATGTACGCATGCACATACGCACATTAATGTACTATTTGTCTAATCTACCTTTATTACTAACGTTACAGTATATTACAGTTTTTTGCATTCCCATGTTTATTTTTTTTTATGTCAAGGATAAATAGTCCTACCAATCACAAAACAACAGTGGCACCATACAAATATAATATGAAGTTTCCAAACTTGAATCTCAAAGTCACCATCATGAAAAATGCTTTTATTTTTTAAGATTTATTTCATAAGTAAGTTAAACTTGTAAACAGTTGGTTCAAACTTACGTCCCACCTCTCACTGGACAGATATCCAAATATATTGAAAGGTCATGGAGTGGCACTTTGGGAGGCCAATCAGATTTCAGCAGTGCCTAGTACCCCCCACCCCCCACCCCCCCATGCCCTGATCATAAGAAGAAACAGACATATTCTATAGCTATATTTTTATTATGCAAAACAACCACAGCACTCCTATGATACATTTCAGAAGGATATTTGAAAGACAACAAGAATACAGATAATTTTCCACTGGACAGATAATCATGCTTAAAGATAACAGAGTGGCACTTGCCCCCCGTCTCCCCTACAGAGTGAAATTCAGCTAATTGCACTGAAGTACTCAAGTAAAGTACAAGTATTTCTAAAATGTGATTAATTGCAATTCTTGAGTAAATGTCCTTACTTTCCACCACCGAACCGAAGCGGCTCATAAGTGTGATATTTTCATTCTTATATTGTTTGTATTTAAAATTAAATATTAGTCTTTGTGAAATATTTGGCTAAGATATGTCAGAGTGTTGTCTTTGTAATTTGCTCTGTACAGAACAATAGTGTTCTCAGTACCCAACATCTGACTCATTCTCTGATAAGTCTTGGCCAATTTCCTTCGTTAATTTTGAGGAAGCCTTTTGAATAAAGCTGACTTCTGCCTTATCATCAGTATTATATAACTGAACAAACAGAAAAGTTGTTTACTTCCTATTTTAGGCTCTTATTTGCTCCTAAACAAGCAACAACTGCTCTATTAAGCATAAATGATTCCACTTTATGTTCTTTTCCCACAGCTGATCTGCTGTTATACTGGTGTTGGAGTGTAGTTAACTACATTTGCTTGTTTAACTATGATTTGCAATAGTTGGGTGGTGGTTTAACTGCAGTAATATCTCAGTAGATGACTACTTTGGGTCATGTAGTTTATGTAGTTAGTCGACTTTTTCACAGCAGATATTTTGACATGAAACAGTTGGTAAACACAGGTGTTATTAATGATACTAATTAAGATTCTGCTCCGTTCATGTCAGACAATCATTGGCAACACCTGTGTTTACCCTGTTCTTTCACATAAATATGGTTGCTCTGAAGTTACAAACTAAATATTTATAGTATTCTTATGAAGTTTTTACCAAACAGTAAAGCACAATGCCACAACTTATTGGCCTCATTTAATGAAAACTATATTTGAATCACCTCTGGTTTGCAACCAAGATGCCTGCAATCAGATGCTATGAATGTGCATTTTCCTGGTTTCATTTCAACAAATGCTTCCTAATTTGTCCTTAAAACACAGCATCAGACCATCTAAGTGAGGACTGGCCTGCCCTGGTCCCTAAATCAAACACACCTGAACTGCACTCAGTGTTAGTTCAGTTTTATCTCTGTGTAACTTCCACCTTCGCATTGTGATTGTCATGATGGATTTGGATCAAGTTGAACTACTTACTTTAAAGTACTTTAAAGTAGTTTTAGTTTGACAAACTAATTTTTCAGAGTAAATAAAATGCACTTTAACTACTTTTCTACAGTTTTAAAGTAGTTTCCCCACCACAGTACACCATCCAGCCTGTCCATCTGCACAGAAATAAACTGCAGACAGTGTGAAGTCAGTCTGAACAGATGACAGATGTTTAAGCACCACAAAGAACATTTGTCTGTCGAGAAATCAAAGCAGCTGTTTGCAAACCTGACCTCTCGAATCAAACTTTACTGCCCGCTTGGTCACTGGTCGCCTCACTTCTATTCTGGCCTCCTTGCACCATCTTGTGGACAAATGTAGACATGGCATGGCCCTTGTGCCTTGTGCAGTTTTACACGTCTATTTAGTCAATCCTCTGGGCAAATTGAGGTTCAGAGTTAATCTTTGATCTTGAATTGACCAAACAATCCCACCTCAAGGTCAGTTTAATGTCACACGATCTTCATCATAATCAGTTTTCATGCGGTAGACCTTTTTTTCACAGGAGCTGTTTTGACAGGAAGCAGTAAAAACAGGTGTTAGCAGTGATACTAATTAAGGCCCAGTTCCATTCAGGTCAAAGAGAGTCCGGGTGCTGCTATTGTGCATGTTGGTTCACTGAAAAAGCCTTGATGAGTGACACTGGTAACACCTGTGTCACTCATTTCATATGAATGTGGCTGCTGTGAAAACGGTCTATTGTAGATATTTGTTCTCATCCATGCCGCCTTAAGCATTACATGTTGACACAGTACTGTATGTTCTCTTCTGTTATCTCCATATATAAACCGAGGCGCATAGCGAGGGCTCTAACCTCAGATAATTTTGAGATTTGTGGCGAAGGGTTTACAGATGACAGGAACTGCAAAGAAAAGGTTGCTGCTCTGTGTTTGCACATTTTACCTTTAACTGGAACTATGGCTGACCAACTATAAACATAATCAAACACAGAGTTCATGAGAGTTTGCATCAGTCAGTATTGAATAGGTATTGTGTGTGTGTGTGTGTGTGTGTGTGTGTGTGTGTGTGTGTGTGTGTGTGTGTGTGTGGGTGTGTGTGTGTGTGTGTGTGTGTGTGTGTGTGTGTGTGTGTGTGAGACTCATATTA
>JAJHUR010073327.1:27924-51055 GCA_027495735.1 Lutjanus campechanus
GTTCATTGTTTTATTTTCTCTTTAATAGATGCACAAATAAAGCCATAACATGATTTTTGAGTTAAATTAAGACTTTTTTTTTTCATGCTTCCCTCTTGCTGTGTGTGTGTGTGTGTGTGTGTGTACAGTTTATCTCTGTGAAATTTTTACAATCTCTCAGGGCAAATAATAAGTATTCTATTACTATCACCATTAGAGAGTGAATAAAAGATAGACAGGATGAATACCACCCCCATTCTCTTGTAAAAAGGCGAATGCACAGCGGGGGCCTGAGAAATACAACGGCAAAATCACTAGAGCAAAACGGATTTCGGTTACCTGAATTAAATCACTATTAATAAAAAATTAGCTGATGGTTATCTGGATTCAAAAGGCCAACAATTTTCATTAAAAAATCAATTCATAAAAGATGGTTACAACAGCACATTTTTATACCAAAGTTATCAGGAAGCATTGTTAGTTTTAGATTTTGAAAGCTTTACACATTTTTAAATTGTTTGAAGTTTGGGAGGGTGTTTTCTAGCAAGCGTAGAAATTAGAAGAACGAAAGCAAACTAAAACATTTCATAAATTACATATATTTCATATAAAGAATACATGTTCACCCAAAAATTTGGAATTACAGTTGTTTTTTGTTGGTAGGACATGATTTGTTCCACTTCTCAAGAATGGGCGCAGTTTATTTTCTACATATTTATCTTACAAAATGTATCCCTCCACCATTCCCACCCTCTCCCAGTCCCTTCATCCTACCCTTCGTACCTCTGGGCTGCAGTCGGGTGCGGTGGAGCCCCCGTTGAAGTGGTTCTGGGCCAGAAAGAAGGGAGAGTTGGCCATGTCCAGGATGGGGTAGTTCACCAGCACGACCTTGCTGAAGTTAAACTTGTAGGTGAAGCGTTTCCCTTTGGTTTTGTGCAAAATGCGCTTGTTGTAGTAATACCTGCACAAGCGGAGGAGGAGAGGATATCGAAGGAGGGATAAAGGATAAAGGGAAAAGGAAGAGGAAAAGGAAAAGAGGAGGGAAGGATTAATATAATGCTCACATCAAGGTTTTTGTGTTTCACCGCTAACAGAAAAGAATAAGTAAACAAGTTGAGCGCTGTAGGGCGAGATAGCTATGCTGATTTCCCACTGTTTTTATTCATCTCCTCCTTCCTCAAATCAATTCATGTCTGACTGCCTTGATTCAATACAATGTGGTGCTTTAAAGGGAAATTTTATTCAGCTGTTAACAGACAAAAAGTCAAAAAGCCGAATCCCTTTGAGCCTCAGAGGCTCGTAACGTGCAACAAAAACAGCAAAACAAGATGCACATTTCATCATGCACACTATTTACTCATTCAAAAATAACGGGAATTTGATTATGACATATATGAATATATTAGGGTGTTAAAATAACTGAAAAGACACGATCAAAATCCTGAAAAATATTTCTTTTAAAATGGAAAAGGGCATATTTCTACAAAGTAAACAACTGATTTTCTTCAGATAAATACAAATTTGTTGTGGTTAAAATGAGAATGATTCACAAAATTTTTGTGCGGCATTTAATCGGAATCATCGGCAGCAGTTTGGACTCTGAAACACGACATCCAGCCCAGATGACGTGTAAATGTAAATGACACTGAGAAGCTGTCACTGTTTCCCACAGCAAAGCACATTTACAAAGAGGTGGGACAACAAGAGCAGTCTCCATGGCGACGACCTCAGGTGTCTCCCGCTGGGCATGTCGAGCCGCCGTCATGCCAGTTTCCTGTGCCACCCACTGAGGTGTCACAATGTACAGTCTGCCAGGATGCCAGGTTGATCAGCGGTAAAGGCAAAACACGGAGCCATCTGGCTAAGGTGACGGAGCCGAGTGCTCAGGTGGGGAGCGTGAGGGTGGGGGAGGAGGACTGGGAAGCTGCAAACTGAAGACTGCGGATGTGTTATCGCGAGATACAAGTTTAAATCTCGGACGCCATTTCTTTGAACACTAAGGCTGGGTTGCACCAGCAAGGACTCATTTTTAAACCTGATTAAACTGTGATTTAACTATAAATTATTTTGCGCCAAACTTTAAAACTAGCTTAAAATTAAGACAGATTTCTTGTTAAACTTCAGTTCAATCTTTAATTCTGTTGCACCAAAACTATGTGATCCAGTAATAATTTTGAACTTACTCCTGAGCAGGTTTGACTTTTAAAATAGTTGCCTGTTTGAGATAAAATAATCAAGTTACTCAGAGAAAGTTTTCTCGACCCAACTCAGTTTGGTCAAGAAGTTTTTCTGAAAGGAGAAAGGGCTTCTCTGCTGAAGAATTTTAAGTCGGCTAGCTAACTCACTTTTTTGCTGGTTAGCAAACAAAATAACATTTTATTTGTTCCTTTTAGCTAGCTAGCAAACAAGGTATGCTTTAATTAACCTTTAACTAGCTTGCAAACAATGTAACTTCTTTTTTATTCACTTTTTAGCTAGTTGGCAAACAAACAAGGTTTTGTTAATTTTTTAGCTAGCTAACACACAATGTAAGGTTTTGTCAACTTGTTAGCTAACTAACAAACATTTTGTTAACTCTTTAGCTAGATAGCAAACAATATAACTTTTTGTTTTATTTTATCTACCTAACAAGCAATATAACATTTTATTTATTTTTTAAAAATCTTTTGAGTGAGCTAGCAAATTGTGTGACATTTTATTAACTTTTTAGCTACTTAGCAAAGAAGCAAGGAATACATAACAGCCAAAAGTGAAAACTTTTCTCCACTCTTTTATATTTACTAGATCCGTGAAGCACTGACACATTTATATATTTATTTTATATATTTTTTTAATCAGTATGCAACTCCACATTGATTAAACTGTATTTAATTTTGGTTTACATAACTAAACTTGGATTTACTAAATGGAGATTAGATGTCTGGATTTACTTACTAGTTTTGCTGAACTCTGGGCAGAACTAATCTTAGATTAAATTAATCTTTGTTGGTGCAGCCGGTCTTAGATTTCTTTGTTTTAAAGCAACCACAGTAAGTGCAGCCAAATACAGAATGCATTAGACAACCTCAGCATTAAATACTGGTGAGCAACGCCTCATTATGCAGACGCACTATATCAACAAACACAGCAGCGTGTAAGTATCAGCATGTATCCACAGTGGCTGCGCCCAGTGCAATGATGTGTACGTGTTTTGCTTTGCGTGGCAATTGTGCCGTGGCCCTTAATTGAGCAATTAAGTGAGGCTAATTAAGAAGGCTAATTGTGGCCCCAGCCAATTCATAACAATTAGACTCTGACGACAGCCCCCATTAACAAGAGGCCAAAGGAAAGCAGAGGGGGGTGGGGGGGTGGGGGAACAAGTCGGGGTAGTGTGTATTTGCATAAGAAAACCGTGTGTGCGGTTGGGGGTGTAAACTGCTGAAGGTACGGAGTGTGAGGACTACTGTTTTAATCACCTTCGGCGAGTTCGGTGCCGAGCAGTTTCCCTGCTCTTCACTCTTTAAGAAGAAGTCCAAGCAATTTCACACTGGGGCTTAATTTTGAAATCCCTATTGAATTTTTTATTTGGCAGCTCAATGGTGAACTTTCCATTAGGATGTCCACAGATAAGGAGAAATTGAGGGTATTGACGTTCCCCAGGAAAAGCCCCACCCTTATCTTTCCATTAAACCAACATGAAAAAGAGAGACATAAGTGAGGATTCAGTCAACAAGAGTAAACAATTTATGTAAACTGCGGTGTGATAAACATCTTGATTTATCTGATACCAGCAGTGTTATTGCTTGACATTCAACACATCGTGGACAAACACATACCTCAGTGCCCTGCTCAGCTTGTCATAGTTCATGTGAGGTTTGCATTTCCTTATCCCCCACAGCCGAGCCACCTCGTCCGGATCCTTGATGACAAACTCTCCGTAGTCCCCCTGCCAGGCGATCACCCCTTGATACTCCTCCTTCTGCAGCAGCTCCAGGATGAAGTGCCACAGCTGGATCTGTCTGGACCCGGGGCTCGACTCGGGCTTGTAGGCCCAGTCCGGGAAGGCGAACCCTGGGCGGAGAGGGGGAGCAGGAAGGAGAGGAGGATGAGGTCAGGGCCTGTCATTTGTCCCGCTGCTTGCTGAGGGGGATCGCTGTCTGAATGACTGATGAGTGATGGAGGTGAGGGATGATGTGTTTAATATCACAGCACGTGCCTTGAGCAATGTTAGTCTGCGCTAATGCCCTCTAGCCTCAACAGATTGGTCAGCAGGATGATGACAGCTCGCCGGGAGAGATCTGATTGATGCTGCTCGGGCCTGAATCCTAAAAGCCGACTGTATGCACATCAGAGATGGAGTTAAGTAGCTTTTTGACTCATCCTGAAGTGAATTTGGCACTAACTAGCCTCGTAAAAACATTAGACACACAACCAATTACTACCAGAGACTGAATTTGTTTACCAATGTGCGTGCATATGGTTAATTTTCAGATGAATTTTAACACGTTTCACTGTGATTTTGATGATGATGGTTAGGTTTTAACATAACTGAATTTGCTTGCTTTGGTTACACTCAATTTTACGCACGTGACCTGGGCGTAGATTCAGAGATGTGTTTGAAGATTTCTGCATGTGTCATGCATGAGTATTTTTTTACCAAAAAAAACATGACTTTAGGCAAAACCGATTCAACAAATTAACCAATGGCCCTTGCATGATCATGGTGGTGGGACTGACCTGGCGTCCAGAGCGCGGGCACCGGGGGGAGCAGCAGATCACTGACGCAGTTACAGTCCATGCCTCCACAACACCTGAAACAAAACAGAAGAAGGGGGGAGGAAAAAAAACTATGATTACTTGACTTTTGCGTACAAATTTGAACACTCTGACAAATGAAAACTACACCAGAGGAAAAACATTTCATAGAAAAGTGTTTGCTAAAGCCAGAGTCAACTGCCCGGCAGGTTTATTTCAACGAGCTGAAGTTGACTGTAAACTTTGTTGAAAATGGAGGTATTGCATAAGAGTCTAAGGGCGCAAGATGAGTTCAAAAACATACCTTAAATCAATGTGAAATGTGGCAAGGTTATGTTTCATATGTCTTTGGTAGAGATCAGGTGTTTGATGGATGTTATCTTGTGTAGCCACCTGAGGCTGTGTCTGATGCAACGTGGTGGACATCCCTATAGTGCATTTATGAACAGGAGGAATTAAATAGACTTTTGAAAACTAGGTCAAAGTTAAGCCATTTTATATGTTACAAATATGACTTTTGGCTCGGATATTCATTGGTGGAGTTACATACATATATATATATATATATATATATATACATTAAAAATTAAAACACATTAAGTAAAGATTATCTATGTGCAAAGTTATGTTCAGGTATACGACCATTAGTGGTAGAAACTGGCAGATTTAATGGTCTCAAAGAGAAGAGGCTTTGTTTGTTATGTGATTTAAGTGTCCTTTTTTCACTCATTAGTGTTTAGAAGTGGTGGAAAGAGTACTGAAAATCTCTACTCAAGTAGAAGTACTGTTACATTATTAAAATATTACTCAACTAGTAAACAAGTAAAACTACTTGTGTTAAAAAATACTTAAAGTATTCTTCTCAAAAACTACCTTTTAATCATTATGTTGAATTCATTATTAATAGAAGAATCAAGTGAAAGAGGTTTCTGTTTCTCCAAATCTTCAGTCTAAATCACTCAGCTCCTGTGATGTTCTGGTCACGATCGCTCTCCAAACCTGTCCCTGCTGCAGTGTTTTTGTCGTCCCTCCGTCATGGTTTTCATTGGCTCCATTTAGCCTTAATGGCTACAAAAATGCAGATGAATATATTAATTCAAAACGTATGCCTATTCAGTAGTGAATTGTGTTTTTAAAAGAAGTGAAGTAGACTGTATAGTGTAATGCCTGCATAAAAATGACTTAATTATAATAAAATGAGTGGTTGTTTTGGTAAAATGTCTCTAATCTCTGTTGACTTTTTCTGGTTGGATGATTACAAAAGACTTGAGTTGTGTTTTAGGAAAAGATAATTTATTGTGGCACTGAAAACAAAGATTTTGGTGCGCAAACGTAAGAAGTTAGGCTCTTAACTGGTTATCAATTCATCACTGAAATGGTTATTTAGTGTCTTGAGGGCTCTTGTTGGCTGAGTACTTCTCTATGTGCATGACAGAAATCGAGGGCACCTTTAATGGTATTTTTTAAATACATTCCAGACCCTGTAAATGTTTGATATGTGAAGCTTCATTACATTACTCACTATTCACTGATTCACAAGTCCACAAGTCCTTGGTGTGACAGTTGGATATTAGTAAGTGTAACTTACTGACAGTGAAAGGGGACTGTTTTATTGTTGGTATATATACAGTATACATCCATCCATCCATCCCTGGATTGTTTGTTTTGTTTATGTTGATTGATATTTTGTTTATATGTTTGCATTGGTGCCAGCTGTTGTTATTATGTACTCATACTTGTTTTTCATTTCTCTTCAGTCAGCCCCTCAAGGAAGTTACGACTGCAAAAATGAACATAAATTCAACCAATCCCCCTGAATTCTGCACAACCTTGCAATTTTATCAAGTCGCCGCAACTTTTCGGCAAATTTGACCAACAATTGTAGCTTCCCGCATGTTCCACCAATCACAGCAGTCCACTGTCAAACATCATAGATGTACGTCTCAATTAACCAACTCAGTGTTTTATTATTTTCTTCTTTTTTTCTTTGTCGCAATCTTTGTCATTGTTATTGACACTTATCAATGCCCTGTACATTTCTATAATTTTGTGCTGTTTTGTCTGAGTTTGAGCTACAACAAGATTTTACAAATAATGCATATTTTTGTAACCCTGAGCCTTTTTGGTAACGTTACTTAGAACAGTCAGAGTGTGGTTCTAATCTCCCTGAGACAAGTTTCCTTCAAAAAAAACCAGCAACTTTCTTTTGCAAATTTCATTTGCTCCCACAATTTCATTGCAAAAAGTGCCTAAAAACAACATGCATCACAGTTTTTAAGAAAAGCTGCTGTGAAATCAGTCATTTTAGGCTGCAACAACCCCCCCCCCAAAAAACCTACAAAATCCTGGAGGGGCTGTTTAACAACCAAACAGCCCTGCACGTTTGTTATGTCCTGCAAAACCTCAATAAAAAGATTTTCATTTAAAAAAATGCAACCATGTTTGATATCACAAATGACCAAAATATATGTAAAATACAACGCTGCATTAGAGAAAAGTGGTGAATATTTCTCTCTAAAATAATAACTGACTCACACCTGTAATCATGGAGATATTTTAGTTTGTCTTTTTAACATCTCAGTTGTCATTTTGCACCATTTGGTTGCAACTGAGCACTCTGAGTCAAAGCACCACAGGTGTGCGTGAACAAACTGTTGATTTCCAATCCGTCACACTGAATCATGCTGTTTTTTTTATATATATAAATACGTGAGCAGTTGATTTGAACACATAAACAACAATGTGTGCATGTGTGAATGAGATTGCTTTGTTAAACGACAGCTCATAATGTCTCCTAAATAAAAGCATATATAGACATCTGCTGACAGGAGAAGGTGAGGGGAGATTTTGGTGTTTCCATGACGAGCGAGGGGACGGGATCTAGTTTGGATATCACAGTTTCATCAGGGTTGTTTTACAAAGCTCAGATGGAAGAGATGCCCTGCTGCTACACTGGTATCTTTAATGCTGGCCTCTCTATCTCTCCCTTCACTCTCTGCCTCTATTTAATTATGCTCTGTGAATTTTGGATTTTCCCTCCAGCATTGAAATAGAACGTGAATTATTAAGGTGTGTTTGTATAAATTATTATTGCTAACTCCAGGCATTTCTCTCTCTCTCACACACACTCTCTGACCGACTCTATCTATCTATCTCTCTGCTCGCTCTCACCCTGCTTCTAGCCTTTGGATTGTGGCCCCTCTCACTCCTCTCCTCCCTCTCTTCATCTTTCTTGTTTTCAAGCCGCTCCTTCTGTCTTCAGATATAGAGTTGGCATTCATCCTATCTCACTCACAGATTTCCCCCCCCCTCATCATTCATGTTATCATTTCTTATTTTTCATCTTTTTTTTCTCTCCGTCGTGCGTCTCTGCCTACACTCACTTTCCCATAATGAGTCGAAGTTATCTCGAGGGTTCAGATAAGCAGCTGCAAGTAACAACTGCACATCCAGAAATGAGTACAGCAGTCAAAATAGGAAGATGGTGTATTAAATAGGTTGAATCCGTATTTAATATACAATCTGTGGTCGAAGTGAGTTATTTCCCACCTCCTGCCCAGACTCGAAGCTCAGACCGGCTGCAGGACTGCAAGACAAGCGCAACATTATACAATAACAAGTGAAGATGAATCCTCCACTGTAAGCTGATCAGCTGTTTATAACTATCAATTATCTGTCAATGTAAAGATGAGCCCAATATCCTTAAAACAAAAGCCCACTGCTCTGAAAATAGAAACTCTGGAGTTGTAGTTCAGTGACTGCCTGCCAGACTCCATTCACATATTGCTCAGTTTAACTGTTATAAACATCGACTCCCTCTAAAAGATTATTAATGATTTCTTACAACTCGTAAACAGACACTAGCTCATTCAGCGAACACTCAGCCTTAATTTGACATCTAAATAACGTGAAAAAGTCACAATGAAGCACTTTTTCCGTCCCAGAATAGAAACTTCGAAGGAGAGCACTGTGGCTGTAGCGTTGTTGTCAGAGTATTTCAATTTAGCATGCTTTCTTAAAACTACAACAATGAGTTTTAACTGGTTATGAAACAGTCTCAATTTATTACCGATGCCTCTATAAAGTAACAAAACCATCAGTGAGAAGATTCGCTATTTGTGTTAGTTGCTTCTAATGTCTGTCACTGGATCGGATTTTCAGTGAAATCAGATGAAACAAGCCTGTGTTTGCATTTTCCCAGCCAAGGTTACAGTGCGTTACAGTACGTTAGCCAGTTAAAAAGAAGCAGGAGGAGATTTTTATTTACATAATTTTATTTTTGGCGTTATATTTTGTGGTTATTATGGGGGAAACACCACCGGTTTTGTCCACAGGTGCCTCCAAAATCAACAAAATATGAAAGTTCCTTGGAGTAGCTTGAATCTCCGCTGACATATCACGGCCATTTTATGATAAATTACAGTAAATATATTACAGATTTCTCCTTTAATAGAAAGCTGCTCATTTTCATGTGGGATTTTTCCAGAAAAACATACTACAAGAAGATCATTTTGTATTCAGTGTTCCAGTAGGTTATCAAAACACGCGTCGGCCTTCGAAAGATTAGAAACGTAGGTGCCTCCATTAAAATGCTGATATCTAAGCTGTACATCTCACTGAAGGCCTCGGCAGAGATTGGTGCGAGTCTTTAGAAAATAAGATATTCTTTGTGTTCGAGGTAGTAATCTATAAGTTTTCCTCTTCCCTGTGGGCTACAGGTCATCAATACTGTATCATCTCTTTCATTTGCCATATTCTCGTGGTCCACGGCATGTATATGCGGGGCTCCTCTGAGGATGTGCACTCCTATCTGTCAGGATATCTCCAGCTACACCACCTACGCACCGCCTATATCTATATCCAACCTCCCTTTTCCTTATCCAGCAGTGTATCTATACAGGTGAATCCTCCTTTTCCTCTTCCCCACCTCCTTTTCTATTCACACACACCTATCCACTGTCTCCTCCCGCCCCACCCATCTCCTCTTCTCTCCCTCTCGCTCCTGCTCTGTGTGTTTTGCTTCGGCGCAGTAATTTTCCGTTTGATTTCGGAGGTAATGCATTTTTTACAAATCAAAGAGGAAGCCAGGCTGCCCCCCAACCCCCCCTCCCTCCCTCCCCTCTTCTTCCTCCACCCCTCCTTCCCTCGATCCCTCCCTCCCTCCCTCCTCCTCCTCCTCAGCTCCCTCCCCAGTCTCCCGTTCTTCTCGCCCCCCTCGGCCCCCCAGGCCAGAGAGGAGATAAAGGAGCCCCCATCATTTCCTTGTTAGTTTTGATTTGGGCAGCGCAGGGCTTTCAAGTTCCCCCCATCACCCCCAGAAACATTATAACTAGCAGCCCAGGGAATACTGTTCCTCGTACGCACACACACTCTGACACACACACACACACATGCATGCACAGACTGTCAGATACAGACGCTCACAGATTGTAATGGATTGTACATGCACAGAAAACACACAGTCTCAAGCAGATATGCCACAAATACACAGGTATTCAGGTAGCACACACACACAGTGAGAAGCAACACACAAAATAAGACATGGAGCCCATAGATATTGACTGAATCAATATAGACACACTAACACACATCTCAGCGAGCTGAAAGACAGAATGCACTTTGTTTACTAAAGATGCTGCCGTACTGATGGAGACAAAAACACAAATGCTTTTTTATTTCACTCAGAGCGACTGTGGACACAACAGTCCAAACAAAGGGCCTCCATCCCACAAAAGGCCACCTATAAAAGCCGGTGTGGATGATGGATCACATAGTTAACGGTGACAATGGTAAATACATACAATAGGGGCATCGAGTTAGAGTACAGAAGTCACACATCGTGACAATAGCAACTTCACCGCTCAAAGGCAACCTCTGTTGTGCTCCTCCACATGTTTGTGGAGCGCAGGCCTACACACACATTCCTGCTGCTGCAAAACCCTCTGGTGTGTCGATGAGTCAGAGGCTTTTGATAATTCAGTTGAAAGAGAGCGCTGGTTTTAGGGACAGTCTTTCCTGTGTCTTTAGGACACTACAAAGCAAAGACTCACACACTTTTCGTTGGGTCAAGGCTGGTCGAGGCTGAAAGGTGATTTTGTTTTTGCTGTTATTGCGGCTCGACTTTCAAACAACAGCAAACAAAGTCTCAGAAAGACAAATCATCTTTAAAGCTGCAATATGTGAATTTTTTGGGGGGGCATTTGGGACCAATGGAAAACAGGCTGTAAACACAACACTGATATTATTACCAAAGATGATTCTGCCACATCTTAAAAACTGATTGGATTATATTCCTGTTATTTTTATAAAGTTGCATTAATTTCCGCCTTGCTTTTAAGTGTGTTTTTGGGAAAAATTGCAGTTATCACAGTGTAAAAACGTACCAACAAAACAATACTAACATGCACTTATGCAGACTGGTCAGCAGAACCAGAGAGAGATGCTGTGATGTGATGTGTGGGCTGATGTGGCGTCTCCTCTTATCAAAAGATAAATACAAAAAAGAACTAAAATTGTCTGTTAAAATTACTTTTGTATAATATGGGTGAGTACACTGACAACTCCTCCTGACAGCGTTTGGATCTACGCTAACAACTCAAAGTTGTGGTTTTAAATTTCAGTCATAATGGTCTTAAAAAGTCTTAACTTCAACTCGTTTAAACCTTCAGAAATTCGGCATCAAGTTGACAGGGTGAACTTATTTGCTTATTTGCCTGTCCAGTGGAGCAACATTAGTTTTCACTTGGAGTCTTGTTTCTGGCCACTTGGTCAATTTAAGTCCAATATTCACTCTCTTTTAGCTCCATTTTCTCTCCTACAACTCCTGAGAAAAGTACATGGTTATTTTGGTACTAAAAGTTACACTTTCTTCAAAAGGCTAGTTGATAACTTTTTCTGTCTGTTGTCTGTTGCTGGGGCAACTAGTGTACAGTGAGTTTTTAGAGCTTTTTCACAGATGAAGTTGCCAGCTGCGTCTGGGAATGATATGAGAGTGGGGAGAGTGAAAGAAAATGATAAATTTAGGAGCGCAAAACCAAAACAATGCTGAAAGACGCTAAAAGTGCTTCACAGAGCTGAGCGACACTCAGTCAGGCTTCATCACTACATGACCTCTTTAACATTACAAATAGTCATTTGACCCTTTCTTAATATAAAAGTATTGATTACAGCAGTGTTAAACTCACATGTTCTCTTCATCTTTTTTCTCGATTTCATAACTTTTTTACTCCTTGTTCGTTTCTTCTTTTATTTCACCTGTACATCCCTTTTTAACTTCTGTTTTGGCGAGTGCATAGAAACAGTTTGTTTGCGTGCTTGTTTAAACAGAGTCATATTTTCATTAGTTTTACTAGAGTCATATAATGTCATCTGATTTTTGTTGACTGGAACAACCTGCTGAGATAACAGATGAAGATGAAAGCCTTTTTAAATACGCTCTTAATTACGATAAAGTCAGGGGAGAGAGCTTTCTAAAAAATGTGGAAAGTGGAGCAACTTGGTAGCAGAATGAACATGTACAAACAGACAGAGGAACAGAAACATAGATAATGATGTGATAATGATTGTAACATGATGTAAATATTGTAATTTTATATGATCGTGTTACATGCATGAGAATGTAAATATTTGTTACGTGCTGAATTTAAGTAATGTATCCTTGTTATGTTATGTTATGTTCTGACCAGAGAGAAGGGTTGCATCAGCCGTGGCTAGAAATACTATATGCAACACATCTGTACCATGTTTTTGTAACTTGTTTCAAGGTTTCCTGCATTTTCTGTGACAAATAAATGAATAAATAAAAATAAAACAGCCCATGGCTGCATCGTCACGAATGTCACCGGTTCAATTCCAGTCAGTGACCTTTGTTGCATTGTCGTACTCCTCTCTGTCCCTGTTGACTGTCTGCCTCTTCACCTGTCACGACCAAATAAAGGCCCAAAAAATAATCTTAAACATGTGGAAATTAATATGTTGCTCAATACTATCTGCCAGTGTGCATGCTCTTATCTAAATATTCAAAGAGTCCGAATTTGATGAGATGAGTTTCAGGTGTTTGGAAGAGATCAGTATGTGTATTTGGATCGTAACATCTTCATTCCAAACTGACGCAAGTTTGCCACAAGGCTGGCAATCTATAGGGCCAGGCCCGTCAGCAGAAGTGGTGTAGCTGTGGAGCCGAGGTTAGTGGGCCACTGACGGGAGTGAAAAGGAAGCAGTGTGAGGAGGAATCTACTGTAGTAGCAACTCTGTTTTGAAATTGTGCAGAGTGACTGGGGTAGGGGGAGGAAGGGGGGCAGCCTGACATTCAGGCAACATTACGTCTCCAGTGTTGTCTAAAGAAGGAAAGAGTGATGGGTCACGATATAAAAAGATAGAAAAATATGAGAGGCATGAAGAGTCTGGCCTCTCCCGCTTTCTTTTTCCACTAGATGAAACGGGCTCTGTACATCTGTCTCATCTTCCTTTTTTCGGTTGCCCCTGAAAAAGGCCCAACTGAACCCTCTCTCTCTCCCTTTCTCTCCGCTTGCCTCTCTCCCGCTATCTCTGTCTCTCGCTCTGTCTCTGTTCCTCTCCCTGGTTAGCTCTGACACACTGGTCAGCCTCAGGGTGGAAGAACAGAGGGACTCTGCTATGGGTTTGTTAGAGGAGACGGAACGAAGGAGAGAGGAGAAACGAGGAGGGGAGAGAGAGTGGAGAGGAGAAGGAGGAGGATGAAGAGACGAGGAGGAGGAGGAGGAGGGGGAGGAGGAGGAGGAGGGTTTGGTCAGGAAGAGGGAAAAAGAACCTGTCCATCCAAATGTTAAAGAGAAAAGTCAAAATGAATCACTGCAGTGGCCTATAATTCGTCTCATTAAGCTAAATCTCTTGTCTAAATTATGAGATAACATTTCCAATAGGTCATACATATGAATAATGAATTATTTATCTTTTACACGTCAAACATACAGCATAATTCAGACACTAATGCATTGGAAAATATCTATGTAGCCAGCTCCTTCTCACAGAAAATCTCTATTTCTGATGCAAATAAATAAGAATGGTTTTCCCATGATATGTAAGAGTATGGGATGTAAGTGATGAGATAAAAGTTTGTAAGAAAACTTCAACTTTTCATTAAACTAAGGGAAACAATGACACAAAATCTAACCTTACAACCTTATCCTTCACTAAGTGAGCCTCCCCTATGCTTAAATATATTTTCAAAATGTCTAGATTTCTATGACTGAATACCAATTTGAAACAGGTTTGCATCTGCACTGCAGTTTGCAGTGATGCATTTATTGATCAAACAGTTAGAAATGAATAAAAAACAGTAACTCAACCAATGACTAAAAGAATAATGAAAACTTATTGTGGCCAAACACCTCAGGTGATTTAGATTTTTAATTCATATATAAGTGCAGGGAACAACTAGTCAATAAAGTAGTGGGAGTTGCTAAAACTATGTTATTAAACAATATTTATGATGCAGAATGAAAATAAAATGACTTCAATTTGGGACAAAGGTTGTTAAGTTTGGGACAGCTGAAAGACCCCCAAAAAACTCACCCAAAGTTAAAAAAAAATAGTGTCCTTATAGATAAAGCTTGTATAGTTTATCTTGGCCAATCATTTGTTGGTAGGGTAGTTGGTTGTTGAGTCTCATTCCCAAAACGTGAGCATCTGATGACCTGGGTAGCCACCAATCTGGAGCGTTGGTTATTTAACGACCTCGGGATGAGACTCAACAATTGAACGTCTCTCTCCAGAATCGTTCACTGCACTTTTAACTCATTGATGAAGAAATGCTGCAAAAAAAAACATAGGGTAACTTTTTATGAAATATGATATAAAATGTTTAGCTTTTGGGGGATAGTACAGAAACTACTGTGTTAAATCTAAGGTTTTAAATGGGCACTGATGTATTTTTGGTTGAAAGTTTCTGTTATTTAATTTTATGTTACATGTCTGTCTTTTAACATGTTTGGACTACATTAGAAATCACCATTCTCACTTTTGTTATCTGTTGCATTAGTGTGTCTTGTAGGTCCATAAAATGACCAAATCGCAAAATTTAACACATTTTTACTGGTCATGTAAACTTTACACTCATTTGAAAAGCATCCTTCCTGATCTGTTTATAGTCATTCTTTGAGCACCTAACCCTTTCTCTCTTGTCAATAAGCATGTTTTTTTTTTGGAATGGTGACGACCAAAAACTTTATCTTGCAAGTGTGGAAACTGGACTTTGTGCCCATGTACGATTTGTCGCTGGGAGAAAAGGAAAACAGTCTTGGAAGAGATTTTCTAATGACAGAGGAGATGTGTTCCATAAGATCTGGACCTTGTGCTGAAATTTTTCCGGGGTGAGGACTGATTTGTTGTATCCAGTGTAAAGCACCTTGCTGTGTTTTCCTTTTTTCCTACTTTATATATACTGTATACTTTTTAAAAAAAACAACAAAAAACTGCTTTGCACTTGTGATTGCAGCTATTGTTATGACCTAGAATGTGCTTTGTTTCTCTGTTTTTTCTTCCTTTGTTTGTTCATATTCCTGCTGTACTGTAAAAAAAAATCACATTTTTTTTACACTATACTGGCCAGATTGCAACTTTGGTTGAAGCTAAATTTCCACATGTTCACTCCCTTGTACCTTGAACACTGTACACCCATCAAACTGTCACATCAAAGAGTGAGAAATCTGTGCAACGCTGTAATAGGAGCAGACAGCAGTGCAGTACTGTCACTGTATTTAACCAAGATATATAGTTACAGGAGTACTGGAGCTCTGTGTCTCTGCTTGTTCTCCCACAGAGCACCCATTACTCGCCACTGCAGGGGTAAAGCTAATACTGAGTCCTTCACACCGAGAGACAGGCTATCACCTGACAGAGCCGCCAAACCACAATATCATTCAGTGAAATTCAGTTTGAAACGTACACACTACATGTATCAGCAGGTACAGTGATTGTGAGGCCAGTGTCATGTTCAAAGTGGCGAGGTCCAGGACAGGGGGGATAACAGGTCAGAAAATATGTTTAAAAAACAAACCATATGACAAATAAGTCCATGATTGAAATAGCTGAAATGTTAAAGAGACATTTCACCCCCAAAAATAAAGATTAAAGATAAAAGATAGCTGAAATTTGAAAAACTCAACAGCAATCTCTTTTTCCAGAAATCATGACCATGTGCCATGTAGGAAGAACTTTTTTTCTGCAGTAGAAAAGAAAGTTCCTGCATGACGCTGCTCACAACAAAGTCTGTAGATTATCTTGAGTAACCGGGTCATGATTTCTGAAAAGAGACGTCGCTGTTGAGTTTTTCAAATGTATTTTTTGGCGCTTTGATCAACATGAGCAGAGTGACGTCTAGTTCCATTACATTTGAGAGCAGCCGGACATTTCTACGGCCGATGTCTCAGTCTAGATGGATAAATAGCACTATAAGCCAAAGGAAAAGTCTCTATTTTTGATTTTGGGGTGAAGTTTCCCTTTAAGAAACATTTCCACAAAAAGTTGGTCCCATAACAGACCTCAGGTTTGAGGCTTTTTATAGAGAATAAGATGGGCATTATATTATATTTTTCTTCCTGACAACAAAATCCACGAAAAAAGACCAAAACCATCAACATATCACTCCGTCTTTCAATAGCTTCAGACTTCTCTGCCCTTTCTGTGGCCTTCGGCCCCACGTCCAATTGCTTCAACTTTAAGATGCCAAACTTTAAAAATGGGTCGCGAATATATGGTTTAATTTCTTGAAACAGGAGTGTAAATACAGAGACAGAGCAGGCACTGTGTTTGCACTGGGGCCCATGGACTGGCAGACCTACAAGTGATTCAGACCACCACCTTGGAAATAAGACAAAATTACTCTTATTAAACAAAAGATGGTCCCATTTGCTATATAAAGACAAACTCATCTCCATCATGGTTTTCTTAAGCCAGTAGCAACTGTAAGAAAAAAAATAGTTTATTCAACAAAACTATGAAAAAAACATTGATGTCCAATGTCAAGTCTCTATATGATCATGTGATGACTTCGGCCATCAGACTCGGCCTGTCATAACTACCTTACGCCACAGCAAACAGGACCAAGTTGCGCATTTGTTTGGGGACTATTTTCAGCTGTGGACTGATATACATTTGATGCCCCATTGAGTGTTTATAGCATCAGGAGGAACTGATTTGAAATAAACAACAGAGGCGATGTTCATTATAATGAAGGAACATGTCACTCATTGTATCAATGAGGATTATTTATGTTTTCAATAGTTTTTAGACATTGATGGAGGTAAATGGCACAGAGGAACAGAGGCACACACATACTTAGACCAGTATTATAATGTCTGTCCACAAGTGTGCGAGTGTCCAACATGACGTAGATCTCATCAGGAGACATGTAGGCTCTGTGTGGACATCCGCATAACCCCAATTTGTTGTGACCATGCTGATTTGATAGATGATAGATAGATAGATAGATGTGCTGCGAGATTGGCCAATACAGCATGTGTTGCATCCTCAAAGCAAACTCTGTATGTTTTTCACAATACCAGAATTTTAAACTCTGATATGATATTAGTATAAAAAAAAACAATACACAATGCCTCTTTTGGTACCACAGTAAAAAGGAAAAGAAAGTCCAAGGCGGAGAAAATAGATTTTTTCCCTGCTTTTAAACTAACTACCTGCACACAGTGCTGGTACAGAGAAACTCATTGAACACTGTCTCGTTTTGCTGCAAGAGAAATTTCAGGCAGGACAATAAAGACTAAACTAGAGTGAGATCTCACATGAGCGCTTACATCTTTTCTTTTCTTTTTTTTTTTTACAGCTTCAGAACTTTCAATACTATCAAATGTCAGCATTGAATTGTTTTTAACGCGGTATTGAAAAAGTACTGAAGTATCAATACTTTCAACAACCTTACCAGAAAGCAGCATAAACAGAATTATACACATCAGTTGTCAGGCTTGAGGAGTAATGGATTACATGTAACAGGATTATATAATTAGAATACCAATAAAAGGTAAGTGTATCCCATTACAGTTAAATTACAGGGAGAAAAAAAAGATGTAATCAGAGTACAGATATATCTGGTAAAATGGGAATCATGAGCAGGATTACAATTTTAAAATATATTTTATAATAAAGAATAATCTTACTGGTGCCAATTCATTATCATGGCCTCTAGCTAACAGTAGTAGATCCTACTGCACTTCACACACCCCGAGAAGTCATCAGACAAAGATCAGCAGCAACAAAACTACCCTCCTTCCTGGAAAAAAAAGAACCTGTGAGAATCAATTTATTTTCATTGTAAATTAGAAAAATGGTTGGAGGGCCACCTGGCACCCTATCGAGGGGCCTGATTTGGCCACAGGGCCACAGGTTGAGTATCACCGGTCTACACCTTAATAGGATCAATTCATTGTTGTTTTATGTCTTTTAATTAGATTTGTTGACAACATGAAAAATACAGAATATCACCAGCCTTAACTTTAAAGGCCGGAGAAGCTTTAATGACTCCTACAGTCAGGTGAAGCTGCTGCTCAGGTCATAAATAGACTACAGTAGCTTCTGATAAATAAGGAAACTCGTGGGTTTTTTTTTTTTAGACTTTCATGAAAGGTGGAGAACTCCAACAAGTTTAAGAAGAGGCGAGTGATGGAGATGATGAGGACGTGAAACGGTAGGTATTAGTATGGTATGGAACGGCGGCCTTAAGAAAATAAGGAAAAGAAGGGGAGAAAAGGATGAAGAAAAAAGTATCAATCGATAGGGTTAAATTATTCATCGTCATTAATTATCGATCGCTCTCCGCTGCCGGCTCGTCCGCCTCGCGCCAGAGTTGAAAGGAGGGAAAGCGCGCTTTATTAAAACCGGCTCGAGCCTCATTGTTTCATGTCCCGCGGCAAAGAAAAAGCTCGAGTTTGGCTCAAATACACACACATACACACACACACACGTTGCTCCACCTCCCTCCTTTGCGTTCTCCTTCTCTCTCTCCCTCTCTCTCTCTCTCTCTCTCCGGACGCGCGGGAGCAGCTTTGGGGAGGCTCGCGCGGTGTTCACGGGGCGGCTGTGTCTCGCGTGGATCGATGCGGGATCAATGGCTCGCGCTGACTAATAGCCAGAGAGCGCCTTTGATCTCGCGGCTGAGAGATCAAAACCTGCGCGAGAGGGAAGAGAAACAGGAAGAGAAACTGCGCCGGCGAGCTGACCTTCACACGCGCACACACACATTTATGCAAAAACACACGGAGCACTGCGCACGCGCACCAGCTTTTAGGAATTTGACTGCAGGATATCCTACCAGCTAACACACTGTGAGAGACGCTTCACCAACAGGCCAATATGCATCGGACAGAATAATAACCAATCTATCTATAGGCTACACTCTGAGAATTAAAAGTGCTCACTAGAACCATTAACGGGTTCTTCAGCTTGTTCCCTTTGTGGTTCCTGGTTGAACATTTTATAAACGTTCCACTGGGAACCATTTCAGAGATTTCTACCTAGTACCCAACATAAAGGGTTATACTTAGAACCATTTGGGAAAGGGTTCACCCAGAACCTCCAAATAGATGTTCTAAGAGAACCCTTATATGGTGGTTCCACCCAGAACCCTCTCTGGGCGGCGTATTCAGAACCTTTCCATCAGGGTGGTAACAAGAATCCACTCATGGGGTTCTGCTGCAAAACCTTTTTGTATTTCAAAGGTTTTATCTAACCCACCCATGGGGTTCTGCCAAGAACTTTTTTTTTTATATTCCTGGGGTTTCATCAAGAACCTTTTAATATTCCAAGACTTTTAGTAAGAACCCACCTAGGGCGTTCTACCAAGAACCTTTTTATATTCAAAGTGTTTCATCTATAACCCACCCAGGGGGTTCTGTTGAGAACATTTTACTGATCCAAAAGTTTTATTGAGAACCCACCTAGGGTGTTCTACCCAGAACCTTTTTATATTCAGGTTCTATAACCCACCCTGGGGGTTTTGTCACAAACCTATTCAAATTCTAAGGGTTTTATCTTGAAACCACACAATGGGTTCTACTTAGAACCATTTTATATTATGGTACAAAGAACCCTTGATGATAGGGTTCTTCAAGGATTGTTGAAACTACTGTTTAATTTTAAAAAAAAAAGGTTATTCTGAAGCAAATTATTCCTGGTAGAACCCTTATTTCAAAGAGTGTATAACAGGGAGCCCTCACACTCTTCCTCCTCACATCACACACTCGCACACGCACGCATGCACGCACGTGCGCGCGCACACGCACGCACACACACACACACACACACACCACCTTGCTTCCTCGTCCAGGTTGTTGCTCTTGATTTTGACTTCCTCAGACAAGGTGATACAGAGAGAACAAGGAAACCATCTGTTGTTTCCAGGGAACAGACGAGGGTCCTATGGGCTCAACTTCACGCCTATAGAGATGGAGTAGGTGTGTGTGTGTGTGTGTCTGTCTGTGTGTGTGACAGAGAGAGAGAGAGAAGTGGGTGCGATGTCTGAAAAAGAACGATTTGGCAGTTCTGTACAGAACTTCAAAAGTCTCATGGGAACATTAAATGATAACAGCGATACAGAGGATCTGAGGTCACTATAACTTACTTCTAAACACTGTACAAGGATTAATTCAGGGCTGTCATGATATCAGCTTTTTACAACATGACAAGGTGGACAAAAGTATCAAAGTCAGGTCATGTTTTCATGCCATGAATTTAAAAAACTGATACAGTATCCCTTCCTACCTCACTTCAGTTTTCTCTTTGTCTTGTCTGAAGTTTGGCTTGCAGCAGGCATCAGTGACTTGTTTCCTGTACCAGCATTGTGTGCAGGTTGTTAGAATAAAAAAAGAACAAAATATCCTATTTTGTATGCCCAGGACTTTTTTTTTTCCTTCTTGCTGTGGTATCGAAAGAGCTTTTTAAATAGTAGTACTGTACTGTATCAAGGTTGAAAATTCTGGTTTCTAGACAATTCTACTGCACGATCATCGTGGTCACAAGAGTTCATGGTGACAATATTATCACAATACATGAAAAAAATGCAGCAAAGTCAAGTTTATATTTAGCTTAATGCAATATTATCATGTGTTTATTATTAACATGATATCGATATTTCATTTTTTATTTTTTAACAGTTCATCAGAACTGGTATGGCGACACCCCATCATTAAAGCGATGTTGTTGATTGTTTCCTGTGTAATGTTCTGTTTAAGGTCCTGGAGACTCAGGACCCCTTTAACAGATCAAAAAACATACACAAAATTGTTTTATTACCCTGACACTACGGATTTTCTTCACCTAATTTTGTGAGAAATGCTTAAAAATATAATAGAGATATGAAACTCTTATATTAGAGGGACCAAAATTAGCACAGTTATCAGTATTATCACGATTTTGATAAAATGTGCTGAAAATGTTCAAAAAGTACTGATACGCTCAATTAAATCATTTCACCAAGTTTTAAATTGAAAACCTCTCAATGATTTGAAAAAGCATCATGTCTTCAGTGACGTCAATGATTTCTTTCACCCAAAATGACCCACGTTGCTGCGGTGCCTGCGTCTTGGAGCCCGTTGTTAACTTTGGTTGATGTGATACACTAATCATTAGGAATTTAATCGTTTCATCCTTTAAACATAGTTTTAAACTGCTGATATGTTTCAGAAGTCAGAAAATTATACCTGTTTGGGGTATCAGAGACCCGAGCTGAAAAACACAGTGAAATGCAACATATTTTCATATATTTTACATCAGTAACTGTTGGTGACAGTATGTCCGTGAATGTTCTCATTCGTCCAGGTCATTGTAAGCCAAAGAAGGATTAAATCGAAAGCAACTGGACTTGTTCAAAAGTCTTTTCTGAAGACGTTTCGCCTCTTATCCAAGAAGCTTCTTGGACAGTACATTTTACCCCTCCCTAATTCCAAATAATGCAAGGATCGGCGCTGTTAAAGTGTTATTACAGTTTATGTTCTGATCACAAACTCTGGAGAAGAAATACCATTATTTTTTAAATCACTTAAATCATTTTTAAATCAATATTTTGTGTCAAATTATTTATTTTTTTATGTAGCTGTGTAATAAACAGGGTACTGCATCACCCCGTTGATTTGGCAATAATGACCTGCTCACTAGTTAAAATAAGGTCTAACAATGAGTGGGACACAGTCTATTTCACCTCAAACACAAGTAACCACGCAGGATGACATTTTGTTTATTTCTTTGTCTGTGAAATACTACATACGGGGGTTAATAGGACCCTCATTAGTCAATAAGAACACCGGCATAATTCCTTGCAAAATAGCATCTTGTTTTCCACACTTTTACCGGAGGAAATGCACTTCTCTCTCTGTCCCTCTCCTCATCCTCATCACGCTCCCTCTATCTCTCCCTCTTTACCCCCCCCCTCCCCCTCCCCATTCAACCCCCCCACCCCCCTCTGGTCAGTGAGTTACTCTCTCTATCGCTCTCACTTCCCGAATTAACCACTCAAGAAGTCACCACCGACTCAATCAATAGCTCATACATAAACCCTGCTATAATCGCTCCCCCTGCCTGTCTGTCTGCCCCCTCCCTCTCCTCCCCTCCCTCTCCTCTCCTCCTCTCCTCTCCTCACCCTTTACCCCTTTCTTCAGCCTCTAACTGACACTCCTCTTCCTATCCTCCTGTGTCCCACTGTTTGTCTTTTTTATGTCTTCATCCTGTCCTTCTTCTCTCCTATAAAACCATTGAGCCTCCATCATAAACAGAAAGAGGGGCAATCAAGATCCTTCTGTCTAAAAATAAAAGTCCTCTGACATCAACTTCCCAATGCCCCCCCCACCCCACCCCCACCCCATGCAATTTTGAGCCTGTCCATTCATAGTAAATCCCTAAATTTGTAATAATAGAGTAATTGTTGCAGCTCTACACTTATCTGATTGAAAAAAGTCACGAAAAATAAGAAATTTAAGATTTTTCTGCTTTCAGGAATTCTCAAACTGCCTTTTTGTAGCTTAGTTTTGTTTACTTCATGGACAAAATTATAATATATTTATAAAACACAATATTTAAGACCTTGCCAAGGGCGGACCAATCAAGTAATAATAATCAGTTGACCAATATTATCGTCCTGATATTGGTCTATCACAGCAATATTCCTCCTTCAGCCTCACCTAATAAGTATGTATGTTGTCCAATATGAAAACTTGTTTTTTTTTAAACAGAACATAATGCAGACAAACTAGTGTTTGATAACCACATTAGAGGGAATTATTACAAAAAATGTCATTATGTTTACACTGTATATTCTCTATAGGGACTGGTATTGTTAGGATTTTATTGACACTGATATCGATAAACTGATACTGTTCATCAATACTCTTATTGATACTACACACCATAATTTGGTGCAAAAAGACATGACATAAAA
>JAJHUR010073328.1:0-11138 GCA_027495735.1 Lutjanus campechanus
AGTTGGCCCCCTAAGATATATGTACAGACGGACAGAGACCCCACTGCAATTAATACAGCCCGCAGGACACGTGTGCATTTGTGTGTGTATGAGAGAGATTCAGAGCACCTGCTGCTTTCTACAAGGTAGTGTAAGCCTCCATCTGCTTATGCTTTGATCTAATCTCAGTGAAAGGGGGAGAGAGGGAGAGAGAGAGAGGAAGACACCACAGATGAAGAAACACTAATATCGGCTTCTAAGAGGGCTTATAAACAGAAAGAAAGACAGAAATGAAAAGAAACAAAAGAGGTGGGAGAAGCAAAAAGAATAATATTTGAAAGGTCGTCTACCTCTGTTGTCTGTGAGGGAGAAGTTGTTGTTGTGGGCGACTTCTGGAGCGAGGCTGAATGAGAAGTGCTGTCTGTGAGCCATCTCATCTTTGTCCGCTGCACTTACTGTTTTAATAACCTAAAGCACACATACACACACAAATCAATCAGAAAGAAACACACGGATGTAAAATACTGTTTGTGGGTAAAAGTTATATTTTTTTTTACTGTAATATTCCAGAACTAGTGCTCATACACCCAGTTCCACACTCAGACATGTATACTAACAGAGACACCAGAGATCACGTCATTTTTTTCCAAAACCAAGTGAATTCTCAAGACTATGAGGTCGAGTCCAAGTCAGGTCTCAAGTCTCTAATGGTTGGAATGAGTGTTCAATCATCTGCTGTTTATCCAGTCTGATTAGAAAACATATGCATATGTAATTCAAAGAATGTGTATTAACATCAACAGGGACCTATTGGACACTATAATACTGTAAAATAATTAATAATTGATACAGTTTCAGTATTAACCAGTCCCTTCAGGATTTTGCAGGCATTTCTGGCATTATTTCACAGCAAGTTTTCTAACAAAAACAAAAAAAGAAAAGTTTTTTTGCAATGAAATTGTGAAAGGAAGCAAAACATTTGCTTGTTTTTTCTATAATTTATCCAAAAAGAAAAAAGAAATCAAAGGAAATTTATTGCAGGTAGAATAAAAACTGAATCTGTTGAGTTTTCTAAGTAATTTTACCAATGTTCAGGATTCCAGAAATTCTAACAAAATATGATTTGTAAATGAAGAAGTGCACATGAGATGGTAGTCAAATTTGCAGAAAAGTCGCAGTGATTATTTGCGACAGCATTATGTGCAATGAAGCATTACTTTTCTGTTGCCTTTTTGAACAAGTGTTGCAATTAAAGAAACAAGTACCTTTCCAAAATTTTTAGCGAATGCCAACATAATGGAGAACCACACTAACGTTAGATAGCTGATACCGAGTTAACCATCTTAGCTTACCGTCCATATGCGCATTAACGTTAACTTTAACGCTAATCTATAATGTTAATCTAGGTGTATTTTCAGGTGCCTGATAAAGTTTGATGTGGCCCTTCAACTCCACAGGTGTTTCATTCAGTGACTCTTTTGTTTCGCTTTTGTACAAAATGATTACAGCCAAAGGTTATGACAAACGGCGCAGCAGTCGCAGGTGCAGTTGCTGTGTGTTGTTGCTTGTCAGTAAATATTATGCATGTTAATAAAAGTAGGGAATGACATTCAGTTCATCACATCCTTAATGTCAAGGCGGCAAAAAATAAAGTTTGTTTACTGGTTCAGAATCTCGAATCCTCGTCAAGTCTGAAGTCTTTTGATGACAAGTCAAGTCTGCGTGCGCCACAAGTACAAGTCGAAAACCCAATCTCTGACACGCAGACACACTCTCAAACAGACAGACGTACCTTTCCTGGGGCGACGGTTTCACACATGAGGACTTCATTGTTGTTATCAAACTCTGGGGCGTTGTCATTCACATCTTTTACTTTGATATTAACACGAACTTTGGTGTCTTGGTGGTGGCCTCCTACACACACACACACACACACACACAGTATAGGACAAATCATCACCAACATTCTGTTGCACACAAAAATCCGAAGCAGTGTGAAAGTCATTAAAGACTGAATGTCATTTGTGCTCGAGTGTGTGTATGTGTGCGATTGCTTGTCTGTCTGCATTCTAATCCGTGTTTGGCATTGGCTGAACACAAAGCTAACTATTAATATTTTCCAGCAAGATTGCCTGTCAATCAGTCAGCCACTCAGCCAGCTATTTGTTATTTTGATTTGCAGAAATTACAGACATGAGTTTGTGAGACATCAAAATATCCAGTCAGACAGTGTGCCACTTAGTTAGGCTGCTCCCACGCTTTTTCGCCGAAACCATTTTGATATGCAAAAGTGACAAATGTCAAGTTACGTCTGCTGGAGATTAAAATGAAGGGGAAAAAAATGTTGTGATGCAGACACAATTATATCTAAACAGCCAAAATAGACACATACAGAAAACCTGAGCTCCTGATTATTCCATAATATTAACTGAGAGACTGAGAGAGAACAGTGTATTTTTAAACCTATCCATTCATCTCAGAAAAAGAAATAAACAACTATCCATTTCTACACTGTGCTGCTTTGCATATTTGCAATTCTAGTCAGTATGATTTTTCCACTACCCTGTCATTACGAGGCATTTATTTAGCTTCCCAGGGCCTGTAAGCGGTTAGCGTAGCCTGCAATGGTCCTAGCTTTGTGGGCGGCGAGCCCGTTTCCATCTGGCCGTCTGGCGTCTAGCACGCCACAGGGAAACCACGCGGCGCTCTGCTAGTTCGAGCCCCAACCACAGAATACCAGGGTGGGGCCCCTGTGGCTCGCTGGCTTGAGGGTTTGTGGGGTTGAAGCCAGGGAGAGCGAGAGAGAGAGCGCTCCGGAGGGCCTGCGGGTCTACTGGCATCCTCCTCTTCTCTCCCCTCACTCTATCTGTGTAGTTAGCAGGAGTGCTTGTGGTGGAGATGGACAGTTAAAGGTTTCGGTGGTGCCTCGACTGTTTTTGCTTTCAGTTTTTTTTCCCTCCTCTTTCACTGCGTCAGGGTTTAGTTTTTGTGTCACTGAGGATCTGCCTACCAACCTTCTGTGCTGTAACCACCTCAATCACTCAGGAATAAATTGGAGCCAACAGTTGAAATCTATTGACAGTTAAAACTTTAGTGGTGCATCAGCAGTTGTTTGTATTCAGCCTTCACATTTTCTTTCATTTCGACAGATTTTTGTGTTTCCAATACACAAAATTAACAGTATAAACCTGGGGGTCTTCACTGTTTCCAGGCCATAGACCCCGTAGCTGATAGAGAGATGGACCAGGGACCCCCTGTACAACATGTATTGCACTGAATATTTTTGGTCTTCTCTCATTTGTGTTTAGCTGAAGCTGCCAAGTCAGCAGCAGTTACAGCATGGCTAACGTTAGCTGAATCAGCCTCACTTTCCGCACTTTTGCCGGTGGTTTTTGAGGCGGAGGGTACGTCAGAGTGTCTTGCTTGAGAAGTTGCAAAATGATCCATTGTGGTTCACACTAGTGTCTGTACACTTGGCACAATAATTCAACAATAACTTTCAAAAACATGTAGTTAACTAGTTAACCGTTATGGATAGGTGAAGAACAGTAATTTAGTCGGTTAGCTAGCTCACTTGATTATAGTTCTGGTTACAGCTTAAAAAATTACAATACTAATGCCGGTGCCTAGAAAGTGACATCTATACTAATGGAGTACGTCATTCGATACTTTTTTCGAAAGAGCTTCTTTATGAAGGATACTTACAGTGACTGGCTGCGAGCAAAACAATATTGATAGTCTTTTTTTTTTTCTAGAAGAGAAAGTTTTGATACTACTTGGTACGGGGTTATTTCAGTTGATACCTTAAAGGTACCAACAATACTCAGCCCAACTTGATTGCCAAAGGATTCATGGGTGGCTGATTTATCTTTGCCAAACAATAATTGGGTCCCGCAGTAGCTCTGAAGACCCCCCTAGGGGTCACGGACCCCCTGTTGAACACCCACAGTTTAAATCATAGTTGGCACAGATTTGGCCAGAATTTATTAGTCTAATTGCAGATGACACAGCGTGTCTGTTGCATGAAAATGCCGTCAGATGCCATGTGTACAAACTAAAGTTGTCAAAAGTATCAATACTTTTTCAATACCACGTTTAAAACAATACACTACTAACATTGGATAGTATCAAAAGTACCAAAGCTATAAAATAGAAAATACAGTATGTTGGTGCTATTTCAAGATCTCTGTTCAGTTTAGTCTCTATTTTTGTGCCTGAAATTTAGATTGTAGAATTGCAAAATCAAAGTGTTCAGTGACTTTTTCCACACAAAAAGAGGTATTGAGTTTTTCTTTTTTAAACGCAAGTATGTTATTAAAGTTTCAAATTCTGGTATCGTAGCTGCACATGAATGTAGAAGTTGCATGCGCTGGTCGTTGACACCAAACACTGAACACCAACTGTGTTAACAGCTGGACAAAAATAACATCACCAAGGATGTGCATGAAGCCAATCTCTCCTCGCTGAAGCTGAATATATAATTAGTTTCCCAAGGTCTAGGCAGTTCTTCACTGACATTCACAGCGAAAACTTTAGTTCCACCCAAAAGAGGGAAAAAAAAAAACAAAAAACGAAAGGCAGCAGCTTGAATCCATAGATTTTGTATATAAGCTGTCATGGAGCAGATCCAGCACAGCAGAACGACAGGTTGGGCTCTGAATGCGAGCAAATGTACAGCCTGGTGGCTGTCTGGGATTTTTCCATCTGCTTCTTCATCTTTGACTTTGCCTTTTTATCCGATGTAGATTAGTGTACTCTTTACTACGTTCACAAGCACAAATTGCACAAGAGTAAAGATCATAAACAGGCTCTCTGTAACTAACTGTTGTCCTAAAATGGCTGAAAATATCAAGACATTAGTGCTGACAGTCTCATAGCCAACGTGTCGCCTCATATTCAATCATGTTCATCACATTCAGTCCCTTAAAATGTTTCTGCATTTTGATGTGTGTCTGTGTGTGTGGGAGTGTGCATGCATACGCACCTATTTCTGTGGCTGACACAGATATATTGTGCCAGGCTTGTGCCTCTCTGTCCAGCGGTCTCGTCGTGGTGATCAAGCCGTCCTCTGAGTTGATGCTGAAGAACTGCTCCACATCTGTGTACCGAGGGATCATGTACCTATAACGGAGAATTAACACACATACATACAGAGTTCAACTTCCTTTCATTTTACTTGAGAAATCTACTTGCCCAAAGTAAATTTTTACTTGCCCCTGTACAAATCAAATTATGACAAAGACTAAAGTTAATTGTCATCTTTCATCTAAGGCTGTGACTTCTATAAAATGCACATCCAAGTCAAAATCCAAGGTGATGTCTTTTACATGTCTTGTTTTGTCAGTCTGAAACACAAAGATATTCAGTTTAATATGATAATAAGTGAAGAAAAGGAAACTCCACCATGTCCTGGGAAAGCGGGCTATCCTTATTGTTAAGCCCTGACATAGTAGTGCTATTACACATCAGGAGTGAGCAATTTATAGAAAATGTTTTTGCTTTCGTTCCTGTTCCTTATTGTTCTCTTTATGCCCTGATGAAGACTCAGTTCAGTCGAAATGCGTTGGCGTATCCAAGATTGAATAAAGGCTTTTAAAACTTATTATCAGAGTGCCTCAGATCATCCCAGACTGCCGTTCATTACTTTACACTTTAATCTTCAGTAAATTGGACAGTCGGTTTATTTTTTTTATCTTATAAAAAATTTAATTGCTAGAAATGATATATAAATGTGCATTAAAACACATCTACAGTATAGCTTGTATTATAAGACATTAGATACCCTCTTTTTCTGAATGAAAAACTGAATTGATCCATAAAAACAACGGAGCGACTCTCATAGTGTTAAAAAAGGACACAAAGAATTTTCAGTTAGATTACTGTGGAGATAATTTAGCAGAAAAAAGAAAGATAACTTTTCCAGCTTGAAAGTTTACCGATATCAACCCACTCTCATCCCAACTCATCACATACTGATGATTTGTCACTGCCTCTTGGAGACAGGCACAAAAACTACTTGGGTAAGTTTAGGATAAGACCATATTTATATTACATACATCATACAGAGTGAGACCAGACTGCCTATACTCACAACTGTAAGCTGAAGCATAATCACTCTATATGGGAAATAAAAAAGCTGAGGAATATATACAGTATATGTTTTACACTTACTATACTAAGTTTAGACTCCAGAGTTAAACTAGGTTGAAAGGCTCAGTGATTGTTTGTTTGGCTACACTTTTGTAATTCTATTTTGCTTCCCTATTCTGTTGAAAACTTCTTAAAATGTAATCTGTGTTTCCTGCATAAAAATGTGAGTGTAAAGCCGAGCTTCTTTGAGTCATATTGTTTGTTCAGTGTAGCTGAAGGAACACAAAAGTGTTTTGTTTTTTTTTGGCAATGTTCCATGAGAATTTACATTCGTGTGAAAATTCCCCCACTGCTACAAGCCTGACTTGGGAAATGTGTCTGTGTGTGCGTATATAGAGCACATCGCTGTGTTTGTGTTACCTGACAGGGTTGTTGGCATTATCAGTGTCCTTGGCGTGGACTCGTCCCACCAGGGTGCCTTCAGGCGCATTCTCCTCTACCTCAAAAGTGTAACTGGGAGCTACGAACACAGGGGGCTCATCTGCATCCTCCACTGATATCTGCAGGCACACAAACACACCCAACTGTTAAAGGCTCCTGTGATATTTATCTAGTTACACACACGCACAGACGAGCTATGTTTCTCATGCCGTCAAACACACACACCCTCTTGCACACAATCAAACGCATGCACTCACACGGTTCTTCTCACCTTAAAGGAACGGTTCACCACAAAATCAAAAATACATATTTTTCCTCTGGCCTGTAGTGCTATTTATCCGTCTAAATAGTTTTGGTGTGAGCTGCAGACTTTTGGAGATATCTGCTGTAAAGATGTCTGCCTTCTCTTCAGTATAATGGAACTAAGACCACAGCTTGTGGTGCTCAAAGCGGCACATATTATAATATTTGAAAAACTCAACACCAGTGTATCTTTTCAGAAATCATGACCTGATTACTCAAGATCATTTCTAAGGGAAGATTTAGGTGTAGATTTTCACAGTCAATAGCAATCCTACATGATTCTATGGACACATTAAATTATAAGTTTTTTTTTTTTTTTTTTAATACAATGAGCAGTATGCATTTTTAGTAGGGCTGGTTACCATGATCAGACTGATCCACTGTTAATGAAATCCAATTTTATAAAATTTAATGATTTGTTATATTAGAAAATAATTCAAATAATGTTTAGAGCTAAATCAAAGTCACTTCCTGGCCATGTAGAAAGTTTTTTTAATACAGGATACAGGCAAACATCTCTATGGCCGACGTCTCCAAAATTTGGCAACTCGCACCAAAACAATCTAGACAGATTAACAGCACCAGAACTGCCCCTTTAGCATAAACGCATGCACATGTGCAGTGCACATTCACATTGATGCACAATTGTACAAACCTTTATTGTGGCTTCATCCTTATAAGGCCCCCAAGCGAGGAACTGAGGGTCAACATGAGGGTTGGATCCCTCCACCTTCAATGTGTACGACCGCTTAGTCTCGAAGTCCACTGACTGAAAGAGAGGAGAAACAGAGAGTGCAGCCAGGTCACTTAATCAGTTCATCTCAAATCAAAATTCATCCCCGTTTTATTCAATATTAACCACAAACACACATTTAAACAGTATATTAACTTTTTGCAGTGTAATGATATCCGAATGGTGAAGAAAATGCACTATATCCACTGCAGACACCGGCTCTGAGAGATGCAGAGTGACCAGTGCTGTATCTTTGTCTTCTGGTAGGGGGAGCTGTTGCTACATGGATGAAAACAGGCTTGTTATCACTTGTATTGAAAGTCCAACTATCACCACTACTACTCCAGAGCAACAATATCCAGGAGTAACCCAAATGCTGACTTTAACCTCGAGATAATTTGTATTGCGCGATATTACATGATATGATACGAGTATTTTGGGACCACAATGATCATGAATGAATCATTTGGTTGTTTCTGTTGGGCCGTTTTCATCAAAAGATGAAAACAATACTAGACTGTTTTTAATGAGCCGGGATTAGGTTTGGGAGTTTGGGACGCCGCATGATAAAAGGGACTAGAAAGTGTGTTGGGTCACAAGGTGGGAGATGAAATTGAAGTCCCAAGACACAAGGACTGCAATCTGCTGATAGTTAAACTGGCTTTTTTTCTTTATAGATTTTTATTTATTACACATTTATAATTGAGACAGATGAATTAAGAATGCATTTAGAATCCCTGGCATTGCCTTTCAATATCAGGGGTAGGTCAGTGTAAAACCGTGAGATTCAATTCACTCATATTGAACTGAGCTTCAATTCACTTACTCTATATTGGGAGAAAACTCATTGACTTTTAATGGCTTTGATATTGAATTGACTGGAGTGTGTGCTTTGAGGTCTGCTGTTCAACACAGTCCTGCATAGGTCCAGTTTTGCAAAGCTGAGATTCAGAGCAGACCCGTACCTCCAATAATCTTTAAGTCAAATCCACACCCACCTGGAACCGTTCATATAACCCTCACGACCTGTACTGGTCGTGTTTCCATAGTGACAGTGAGCCTCGCTTGCAGCTATCAAAAGTTTAATACTTTCTGAAACTTTTTTTACAAGCAGCAAAGCAACTGTTAATGCACTACAGTGTTTGAGCTCACCAAAATCCTCCCAAACATTCAACTCGGCCTTTGACGATGTGTTGTCCACAGTTTGGTCCTCCAGTGGCTATGCTTAACATTATGTCATCCACTTTAGCAAGCAGCTAGCCTCCATAGCTTGTCAGATCAAACAGTGACATCCCATCGTTGGGCAGGATATGGGGTCAAAGGCTGTGTCGTAAGTCTTTGAAATAAAACCCTGGCGGCTGATTAAGCTTGATGTTAGTGTATTAGTGGATATGTATGTAAAAAAAAAAAATACTGCACAATCATTTTCATTTCTGATTTCTCCATGGAAAAAAAAACACAATTGTGTTGCATGTGCCCTTGAATTTATATAAATATATTTTTTACGCATTACACAACATTTTTGTAGGTCACCGCAGGTGCTCAACACAGTGTGGGACTGTACCATTCAAGGCCCAAACTGGAAGCCTCACACATTTTACTGACAGCTCATTTTCTTTCAGTGGCGCAGTACTTACAAAGCAATGACCCTCAGCTAAACAGTCTATACTAACGAATCCTTCTGACTTCTATTCTCGTGTACTGAGTGTACCCGACTGCAGGGAAAACTTTTAAGTCAACAAATGTGTTGGCAGTCATTGTATAAAAGCTATAATACCCAAGAGATGCTCTCTGCTATGATTATGAGGACTTGTGCGTTGCCAACAGCACTTGGCTGCGACTTGCGCTCATCCACAGCTCCGACGTAGCCATAATCACAGTAAAAAAAAAAAAAAAGAAAAGAAAAAATGTTCTTTGGGTATCAGCGCTCTATTATAAACCCAGATAATAACCCCTTTACCCCACCACTATTTTTCCAGTCAGTATGGAGATGTTGAACTGGCAAAGTCCCAAGAGCAAGCTTGATCTTTTCATCTCCATGCTGCCATCACTTAATGAAATCCCAGTGGGAGGAGAGAGGGCTCATAAGCCCTGTGTGAAGTGTTGTAAAATCAGAGTGAAGCTGCTATAGATGTATTATGAGTTTGACAGACAAGGCTTACCAGCGGTTACCAGTGATTAGTATGGTTGCAAAGACTTTCAGTGCCAAATATTATGGAAGCTGCCAACTGAAATAAGGCGTAACAAGCTGTACTTTGTATCAAATTAGACAAAATCAAGACCTCTTTCTTAGACAGTAAACAAACACAACTATACACTAATTAGACACCATACACTTGAAGGGAAAACTAATAAGTATTAGGTCCTTTATTAGACTTAAGATGGGTAATTAGAGGGTAATTAGGGACACATTACAACTGTACTGTAAACTAAAGTGCATTGTTTCCCCTTATTAGACTTTATTAGGTAATCTGGAACAGATTAGTCCAGAACTGTACTGTGAAGTGTATTGTTTCCCCCTTTTGGACCCTCATTAGATTTTTAGGGGGTGATTACAACAGAACTGTGCTGTAAACTAAAGTGAAATCACATATCTGCTACTTCCCCGTTTAAAAACAATATAGGAACCAGAACTACCAAGTAAAGGCCAATTTTATAGAGGTAGAGGAATATTTTGAACATGGGCGACTGCACAGATCAACCACTTCAGTTTACAGTACAGTTCTGCTGTAATGTGTCTGCTAAGGTCGACCTGTGGCAAAATATACACTTTATTAGAGGTAATTATGCACATTACAACAGAGCTGTAATGTAAACTAAAGTTTAATAAGGGTCTAACAGTAGAAAATAATAGACTTTAGTTCACAGTACAGTTGTAGTTCTAGTATTTTTTCTAATTTAATACAAAGTACACCATCTTATTAGTGCACTGTCAAATAAAGTGTGACCAGTAAGTTTTTGCATGATTGGTTTGTCTCATCTTTGACTATAAATCAAAGATTCAAGATTATAGGAGAGAAGGTGTTAAGACCAAGTTGTGGGCAAGAACATAATGTTATTGTTTCCTTTTGTTTGTGAGTGATCAAACACGGTGACCAGACCTCATCATCTACAAGTTAACACCTCTGAAAACAGCTCGCAGAAGCTCTTTAATCTATCAGATTCTGAGCGGTTTTCATGTGACGCGGCAGCCAAATGAATGGATCGGTCCACGCTCACTCAGTCGCAGCAGCATCTGACTCTGCGGTGTCACTGTAGGTGTTGAACGTGTTGATGACAGGTACAATGCTAATAGGATAGACGTGACCCAGTTCCTTCATTCTCCCTTTTTTTTTTGTCATGCTCGATCTGTCTCTGCCTGCCTTTGCCCTCTTTCTCTCTATCTCTCTGTCGCTCCATCTCTCAGTCTATAGATCCACTCCCTCCTCATTCTCTCCTTCTTTGTGTAATCAGTGCGAGATAATAATATTCACAATAATGCCTTCCCTCTCTCTTGAACACACTCGCACACACACACACACACAGCTCCTTAATATTCTGCGGACTGCTTTCGTCAGGACACAGTTGAAAGAGAATAGCTGATTAAAGCTCA
>JAJHUR010073329.1:8115-21019 GCA_027495735.1 Lutjanus campechanus
TTTGTTTTGCATAATGGTAGGGTGTCTGAATTGTACTTTGCAATGTTATTTAAGCAATTTACTGAAACATTTGCAATTTTATCCCAAAGAGTCCATAGAGCATTGTAATTATTAGTTAGAAGTGTTTTTTTGTTGTTTGAGATGATTGTACTGTGGCAGCACATTGGATGAATTGAATGTAATAGAGATGTCACATTAAATGGGCCTGGACAAAAGTAATTGCAGAGTACTCTCAGGTCATGGTTTTCCAATGTGACTGAGCATCTCTATTTTAGGGATATTTATGTATATTTTCTGCTTGTTTTATTATTTTATTTTTATGTTTTTTTTCTAAAAAGAGACATAATACAAGCACAGAACATAAAGTAACAGTACATATAGTAATACTTGGACTTACACCATGCAGGGTGCAAAAAATATTCTTGTGGGCTGAAAAAAAAAGTGCCACTTTTCCTTTTTTCCTTTTTGCTTTTGTAGCCTCAGATTTTGCAGTAGGTCAGTTGCTCGATTTGGTGTAACTGAAGCACAAAATAACATGTTTTTGACCCTTAGGGGCAGAGTTGCACCACTGTTGATGATCTATGATAATATATCAGGATTTTTGACTTAAGTTTAGGCCCATAGTCCAGCCTGCTTGTTTACTCCGTTCAGTATAATTCTGCACTGATGAGCCCAGATTTCTTTCCATTGCCTGTCAGGGTTTTTGGTGAGGCTCAAGTAATGCTGTTCAGTTTATTATTGTTTATTCTCATTCAAAGCGTCCTTTGATGACTGAAGGAAAAAAAAAGTAGCTGTGTCAGTTCAGGTTATTTTAATGCAGGAAGGCTTTTTAAATGTTTATTTCATGCTGTTAATTAGACTTCAACTGTAAGCGATTCAGTTCAAAGTACACCTCTCTATACACATGTAAATACACACACGCACATAGATACACAAACAGCTGTCTCTTGGCCTTGGCCCTATGTTAGTAATCTGAGATTCCTCATGCAGCGTGACAGGTTGTCGTAAAGACAGCAGTATATCAATAGCCAACCCTGAGCTGCAGCAACGCACAGAGTCAAACTGATATGCCACTGGTCATTTTATGGTTGTACTTACAGAAGCTAACAGCTGTATAGTTAGTTTTCACATGATGTAACATTTGCATATTATAATTTAAAAGTAATACTTGATAAAGAACGTGCCTCATGAGTGGACAAAAGTGAAGTCTCAAGAGTTTGTCCTTTTATCATGTTTGGTCACATCTGCAATTAAAAACAAGATTTTATATGTTGTATGTTGGTATCAGTAAGTGATTACCAAAGAAAGAGTCAATTAAATCTACACTTTCTACTGGCAGTGGACTTTTACATTGTACTGCCGCATTTGTTGCCACTGGGTCGGCTTTCATGTTGGAGAACCTGCTGGGCTGTTTATGGCACAACATGGGGAATGAATACAGTTCCTGCTGCACTGCAGGAGCTTTAGCTTCTACAGTCTTTGCAGGGTTGGGTAGTGGTTGGGCAATTAAAGCCAACTTGAGTGTTACATTCATATTTGTTTTCCAGCGATGTGAAAGTCAATATATAGGAGGAGGAGGACAAATGGTAGCCTCATTTCTGTGGGAGAAAGCAGTGTGATTCATTGGAAACAAGGCTTCAAATGCTGATAAGTGCTGACAGTGACTGCACAGCTGGTATAGCTTTAGACCAACATTAGTTTTGATCATGTTGTAGTTTGTTTATGGTAATTATATGAAAGCATTACTGGTTTGATCAAGATTGTACATGAACCTTATCATCTTCTACCTACAGAGCCGATGCTCAGTTCCTTGCTTAGGAGAATGCCGAGTCTTGAGTCAGCTGAGATCCATCAGCTGGTCAACTGTCCAGAGTCCTTCACCCCTGATATGCGCTGCCTGATGGGGGAGACGCCAGGTGTCTCTGGCTACTACGTGCTGGCAGGGATGAACTCCTCTGGCCTGGCCTACGCTGGGGGAGCTGGCAAGTAAGCATGGGTATAAGTGTATATGCTTGAGGATAGTCTGCTCTGTTTGTGAGGACAACCCTTACTAAATGGTTTCATAGACTAAAGTGCACTGCTTTCTACATCTGAATACACTGTTTAGAGCACCGACTGAAATATAATTTACTCAGAAAATAATTCGCCCTCAGCATTGTGAACAGAATATGTTTTGATTGCATAACAATAAAGCACAAATGGCATATTGTGATGTTTGGTATACAGGTACCTGGCTGAGTGGATGACCTATGGTTACCCCACTGCCAATGTCTGGCCACTGGACATCAAACGCTTTGGCAACCTGCAGAGCAGCCGAACCTTCCTGCGACACAGAGTAATGGAAGTCATGCGTGAGTACTGAACTCTTTTTACAGATGTTTGGTCCATCTTCATGATTTTGTTTTTGGCTTTTAGCACTTATTGGACATAACTGCTTGTAGATAGACAGGAAATGGGGTAGAGAGGTGGGGGAAGTCATGCAGCGTCTCTGCCTTTACAGATCTGTAATTTTGATCACTTTACGGCCAACATTGAGAGGAATAATGATGACAGCAACTAATGCTTCTTTCAGCGTAGAATGTACATACAGGACTAGATAAGAATAACCCACCTTTAATGAGAGATATGGACAAAACTAGAGCCTACACTTCTTCTTTGGGTTACAACAGCATACAGTGGTGAAGGCAGTAGAAAGGTTATACACTGTACATTGAGTTGTTCTTGCAGGAAGAACAGCACCACGAGCAAATTTAAGTTACAAATTTATAATGTAGAGTTTCTAACACCTGAAAGGTAGTTAAGTATCATGATTAGGTCTGTGCCTCCAATGTGTTTATCTTTGTTTGTGTCCAGCTCTGCTGTACGAACTAAAGGTTCCACGCTGGGACTTTCAGACTGGACGTCAGCTGCGGACCAGCCCTCTGTATGACCGTCTGGACACACAGGGAGCTCGCTGGATGGAGAAACACGGCTTTGAAAGGCCCAAATACTTTGTTCCTCCAGGGAAAGGTACAGATTACTCACCAGTAACAAAACTACGTTCTATCTATCATGAAATCTTCATTAAGAATGATTTTTAAGTAAATGTCAAAGAAACGCTGTAGACCTGACAATGCTGATGTCACCTGACTGAGAATCACTCACCAATTCTTTACACTTTAATAATGCTGCTTCCTGTGATTAACTGAAAGTAAAGGGATTGAAAGGGCAGGTTTTTTACTCCTTGGCAGAAAGTGGGACTATCAACCTATAATTTAACGCAGCTGAATGAGTGAAATCACCTGCCGTAGTTTGGTTGTATATTCTCATTTGCAATACACTTTATGTTCTCTATTTGATTTTGTATGCGTGTAGATCTGCTGTCTCTGGATTCGAGCAAGACTTTCTACAAGCCGGACTGGTTCGACATCGTTGGAGCAGAAGTGAAATGTTGCAAAGAGGCTGTTTGTGTCATCGACATGTCCTCCTTCACCAAATTTGAACTGACTGTAAGTATCGATGCACTGTGGACAATTTATAAAACTAGACCAGAAAACTGCAGCTCTGTGGGTCCAGACTTCTAAATAGACATTGCTTACCTGGTCACACCCCATGAGTCAGCATGTGGTTTTCGTCAGTGTCACAGCAAAACACAGCAAAATGTTTTAAAAATGGCACATAATGCAATCCACTGACGCAGCAGTTAAGCATTTTGTTTTGTTTTTGAGTGAATGAGTCAACCAGTAATGCTTCCACAGTCTCAAAGTGATTTAAGCCAAACCCTCTGGTTTGTCTTGATTTCAAAGTCAACGAAGGATCAGGCCCTGGACCTACTGCAACACCTGTGTGCCAATGACCTGGATGTCCCTGTTGGACACATTGTCCACACCGGCATGCTAAATGAGAGGGGAGGCTACGAGAACGACTGCAGCGTGGTCCGACTTAGCAAGAACAGGTTTGTGACACCTTGGTTTTATACCAAAGACATACATTTTGACAGTCAAAGGTCTGACATGTTTGTCCCCTCTCCAGCTTCTTCATCGTGTCTCCGACAGACCAGCAGGTCCACTGTTGGTCCTGGATGAAGAAACACATGCCCAACGACCCACACCTCCACCTAGAGGATGTCAGCTGGAAGTACACTGGTGAGCACACTGAACCATTGATGAACTCCTGTGTTGACGTCACCCTCTAGTGGTCCCATAATATTAAGAGCTGGAAGCAAAGCACCAGTATCCACAGCTACTCTCCCTCTTAACCCAGTTATTTAAGTGACCTCATTCTGGGTTTGGTGTTCAGAAATTCTATGGGGACTAAGACGATGGTTAATTACAACCCAAAATATAATTTATATTTGTAATGTAATTACTTTAACTATCTGAAGTGTGAGCAATATTGGCCTACATTCTGTTTCTTGTATACAGGATGTAACACCAACTGATGATTTCCATCTCAAAACTTCCTATCCAGATATGTCCCTACCCTGATGATCCCAATATTCTTTTCCTATTTCAATTAAAATTCTAAGTAGAATTAGCTCTGTTTTCAAACTTGACTCCTTAACAACTGCCTTGCCATTTTGAACAGCTCAACAAAACCAATATTATTGTTAGGAGGTATTCTATTATTATTAAGTTGTAAAACCTTTAGGATGAAAGTACCTGACCTGGGCTGAAGTTTGAAGTTATTTCTAAAGTGTTTCTAATAACTCTGATCCTTTACCCACAGCTTTGAACCTGATTGGACCTCGAGCAATGGACGTTCTGGCAGAGCTGTCATATGTGTCCATGACTCCTGACCACTTCCCCTCCATGTTTTGTAAGGTAGGAAACAAAGGCTGGTTGCAGTAACATTAATAACAGGGTTCCCACACATCCCGGAAAATCTGGAAAATAGTTGACAAATTTTACAGTCAAGAAAAACGTACGGAACATTTCCAAGAATGTTAAATGTTCTGCAGACTCTTGTGTTCTCCTAGAAAATTATTTAAACCTTCTCCTTTTTTCCTTTAGTTCAGTTAAGTTTATCCACAAAACAGTTAAAATTACAAGTACAATCATAAGACATATTGAAGACATACATTGTTGTGCATGAACTCGCTCAAAGAGCGGCATTTATTGACCTGTCTCATATTTTTGATGAATGCTGAACTGAATGGATCAGCGTGTAAATAATGAATGTTAACTTGAGCGACGTTCACTTCCGAGTGTGATAACGGCGCTCACATTGTCAGCTGATTAAAACTGAAGTCTGATTGCGGCAGAGAGAGGGAGCATGCAGTTCTCATGCTTTATGGTGTGTTTAACTTGCACCACACTGAAAACATGATAAGCTGATAAGCCACCTGGAACTTGAAAAATGGGTGCCCAGACACTAAGCAAGTAATATTTAAATATATGTTAACTAAATGTCATCTAGATTTTTTAAAGTGCATGTTTTAAACTGTATTATCGTCAACCTACAAATCACGTAAGATGAACCAAAGTCCCTAAGAGCTAAAATCTACCCTAACCTAAAAGACTAGTCGCAACATGGGTGATATGGTAATATTTATTGTTGAAGAAGTAGCAGCTGCAGTACGATAGATTGCACCTGCGGCTGTAGTAGTGGGAGTGGTGCTAACAGTCGCACAAGTCATTGTTTATACCCAGTCATTATCCCCACACTGATTGAGTGTTTATGTGTGCATCCGCAGGAGATGAGTGTCGGCTATGCCAATGGGATCAGAGTGATGAGTATGACTCACACTGGGGAACCAGGTTTCATGCTCTACATACCTATAGAGGTGGGTTCACATCTGCACACACACCAACAAATATGATTCAAGTCACCATTCAGCAGGACAATCGGTAAAGTCAGCTTTTAGAAAGTGCTACATACTGTCCAGTACTTCAAATCTGTATGTTCCTCTGCTCTCCACAGTACGCTCTGCACGTGTACAACGAGGTGATGTCAGTGGGTCAGAAGTACGGCATTCGTAATGCAGGGTACTACGCGCTGCGCAGCCTACGCATCGAGAAATTCTTTGCCTTCTGGGGTCAAGACCTCGACACCTTCACCACGCCACTGGAGTGTGGACGAGAGTTCAGGGTGAAGTTTGACAAGGTCTGTTCAGCTGTGTAATCACACCAAACTGTATGATATCAATGTGGATTCTTTAAGGATGCTACTTTATTGTTTTGGGTTACAAAACAGCAAATTCTTGCTGTCACTAAGCAAATTTTAGTGAAGAGGAGAGGCTTTTTAAAGTGCTGGCCTACATCTTACACTGTACTTTTTTTTATTACTTTGAAATGGTTTAAAGATGAAGTAATAACTGCAGAATGTAAAAAGGTACTGTGTCATCTTCTTTGCTAAAGCCTTAAACATCTGTTATAGTTTTTGCTGGGAAAAATGATCACCAAGCTGCACCTGCAGGCCGAACAGGTGGCACTTTACACCAACAGTGGTAAAGTTTACCATCAGCCTCATTTTAAAAACGGTAGATCATCGGGTGTACTGTCTGCTGCACACAGCAATAATACCAGCACAGTATTAATGAATGGACCTCACAGGGCAATCGATAAAATGTTTGTTTCCTGTTGCTCCCAACAGAGCCACATCCCATAACTTCTAATGCTCCTCCGTCCTTAATTTCTCCTTTGTCTCATCTTTTACTTTGTTGTCAGCTCTTTTTTTCTTATTCCCCTCTTTTTAATCTTTTTCAATTCCTTACGTTCAGCTTTTTCTAACCTATCTCCCCTCTCCCTCGTCTTCCTCTGCCAGGACACAGATTTCCTTGGTCGCGAGGCCTTGCTGCAGCAGCGTCAGGATGGCGTGTCCAGGCGGTTCGTCATGCTCGTTCTTGAGGACCATGACACTGAGCTGGACCTGTGGCCATGGTGGGGCGAGCCCATCTACTGTAACGGTCAGCTGGCCGGGACGACCACCAGCAGCGCCTACAGCTACACTCTGGAGCGCCACGTCTGCCTCGGCTTCGTATCTCCGCCGCCGGGCCCAGATGGGCTCCCCACACCCATCACTCCAGACTTCATCAACCGCGGGGACTACGAGGTGGACATCGCTGGCCAGCGCTACCCAGCCAAAGCCAAACTCTACCCCTTCAGTTCCCTGTTCACCCAGCAGAAACGCCGCAAGGAGGACCTGGAGCTCAGCAACCTCCAGGGCAAGTGATGCGGCTTCTGTGACACTCCTTCAGTTCACCAAATCCACTCCTGCACTTACCTCACAAGTGCCAACCCATCGTCCCTTTTCTAGCTCCTAACCCGAGGGCTGTACGCACAATCACTCCTTTTCCCTGTAATATTTAACTCCCATGATGCACCTCCCTCTTTCAAAGTGCAATATTTAAGAAGCACCAAATGCTTGAGCTGTATCAAATACAGAGCTCCTGTGTCGTCTCCTTCAGCCCTCGCACTCCAAACACATCCATACAGTCTCTACGGCTGGTTTACTGGGACAGCCTGGGGTTAAGTGCCTTTGTCAAGGCAACATCATCAACATGTGTTGAGGACTCTTTCACTTTGTTCACTTTAACCCATCCAGAAGGGATTTTGACCGACAATCTTCTCTATGTAGTGCTCCAGTCACTGTAACGTAGCGGCACTACACGGTCTGGAAGAGTCTGAAATCTCATTCAGTGCTGATGTGTTCATGCCTACACCGTCAGTGTAGTTGGTTACTTTATAGTCATTTTACAAATTATAAATTTGCTGCTGTAAAGAATACGAGTGATGTGATGTGGCCGAATTTCGATACTTTATACTGTCCACTGCATTATCCTTAACAAAGAAGGGATGTCCCTTCATTAAATATCCTTCTCAGTCAGGGGAAAAAAAGGCCTGGAAAAGCCACAGGAAAGAGTCAGGAAGGATTCAGTCATTAGTAAACTGTTGTTTTGTGTGCCGCCCAATATTCCTCTTCCAGTCGTGTTGAAAAGGCTTCCCAGGCTTTCCCAAAAGCCTCAAAGTGAAGCAGAATTCCCTTTTTGTCCCCCGATAATGTCCTCCTCATCAATTTACAGCTGTTCTGGTGTTATCCTGCTGTGTGTCGAACTTGTAATGTGCTCATGGTAAAATAATCCGACCTGTTATTTATGTTTTGTGGTCGTTTTGAAGCAGCGTCACAACTTTTGATGCTGAACTTTTGTGTTGTTGGTGTTGCTGAATGTGTAGTGAATGTCAGGAGACCCATACATGAGGGAAGGAAGGATGGGAAAACTATAGTCCCAGAGTCCATGATATATTACATTGGTGATTGCATTTTCGAGTTCTGATGTTTGTGTAAAGGAAGGACTTCTCTGTGATTTGATAAAGCGGTGTACATTTGTATAGCTAGTGTGTATAAAATCTCTATTTTCAGTACTGCACATTTTTTCAAGTCAGTTTGAAGTTCGGTCCGCTGTATGAATCATCTATACTTTGGTCTCTTTTTTTTTTTTTTTCATTCTTGCAGTTGTCCATTATTTCATATACTTTCCAGAATTATTCGGTACATGTAAATGGCATTTGTCAGCAGCAGCTTTACGTTGTACAACGTTGTACATGTACAACCTTGTATATTTTCCAGTGTCCTACCTTTTTTTGGAATCAGTCATTTGCAAACTAAACAGAATGAGCATATATTTACAAAATCAATGAAATGGATGAGGTAAAACATTAAATATATTATCTTTCTACTGTTTTCAATTGAGTATATATCAAAAAGGATTTGCCCTAACCTAAAACACTAGATTATGTTGGCCTACTGCTTCTCAACTTTTTTGGAAGTGGCATTGTGTATTTGTATACGTCTTCCAAGTAATTTGGTCCTTTAGTCCCTCGCCCCACCCAGAGATCAAAAGGCAGGGGAAGCTGCAGAGCAGCAGACATGCAGCCGTTTGGGATGTTGTGAACAGCGATGTTCAGATAAGAATGGGAGCCAGTCACATTGTACTGGGCAAACAGTCGACACTTGAGTATGTTAGTCGTTTAGTATTATTGTGTGTTTCTTGTTTCAAAAGGCACCAAACAGTGTGTTTACCTGCTGGTAACGTTCAAGTTACCTTGACTGGCTTAATGATCGAGCAAAAGCCACAGCAGTCACACACACACACACACACAACAAATGCCTTACAGATTTTGAGGTGCACAAAAATGTATATGAAGAATATAGATATTTGTCTATGTGATGTCATCTCCATCCGTTAAGGTCGCTACATATTACTACTGAGTGAAGGTGCATCATCTAGGAGGGTTTCCTCATATTGTCATATTCAGATGAGTTTGTTATATATAATATTATCGATTGCAGTCAGTGTTGCAGTACATGAATGCAGATTGTTTTCTCAATCTTATTTCCAACATTTACAAATGTTGAGTGTGATTAAGTGTGCTTGAGTAGAGTAAACAAAAGGACACAGCAGGGAACCACTGCAGAAACTCCCACTTATTAGCAGGATTTGAACAGACAGGTTAATACCAGTTGATTAACAAAATGCTTATTTTTGATGTATCTCCACCTCCTTGTCTAAAACTGTCATTTATATAGTGGGGAAATGCAATTAGTCCTTTTAGTGTTTGCTCAGGTTAAAAATAAGATCTTTTAGTTTCCTATTTTCTTAAAAGTCAGACCAGGTCTGTTTGTTTGGGGGGGCGTCTGAAGCACTTTTACAATCGCACAAGAAAACCGGAATACGGCAAGCCTGATTATAGTCTTCATACTTGTATTAATTCAACTTGCTTTTGATTAGTTTGCTAACATCTCATCATTTCTTTCTCCCAAAAATGTCGCACATTACACTCTGAACAGTAGGACAAAAGTAGGACAAAAAAAAGAAAAAAAAAACTTAAAGAAAAAAGAAACCAGCTGCAACAGAGAGTCAGTCGGGGCTTATAAAGGGCTACGTTCTCTTTAGGTGTATTATGTTTGTATAAATGCTTACATATTAAATGAAGCATTTGCATGCGAGAGTGCAGTGAATCATTATCAGTCTGTGTATCATTCAGCTTCAGTGCTGTGGCCTGACCGGAAGCACTCTGCTTTTGCTTTTTTTTTTTTTTTTGTCGGTAACTTCTGGGACCTCATTTATGCAAGAATCTTAACACACAAACTTTTCAGTAATATTCTGTTCAGCTTTCTCTCATCAGCACTGTGTAATTAAATGAATGGTGTCTCTTGAGTAAGCGAATGCACTTCATATCCTAGAGTCCGGTAGTTGTGAAAGGACCCCTCTTTTCAACTGTCCGACCACATTGTTGAGTGTGTGATTGAAGGGTTGAAGGGAAACGGCCCCGAGCGTTTGCACTAAATAAGAGAAGCCTGCTGTTTTTTTTGTTTTTTTTTCTTGCTGTACATGATCACATTGTCCTCCACGTATTTGGAATTTGACAGTTTTCTTGTATTGTATAGGTTTAAAAAAACGTCTTCAATCTGAGGTGGTGTATAAATTTGGAATGGCCTCTGGAAACACTATTGCACATGGTGCAGAGGGTGCTAAAAACTGAATGTCAGTGGAGTTCTGGAAATAAAGAGGAGGCCATGCATAAGGAAAAAATGAGGAGAAATTTTTTTTTTTTTGGCATTTTGAGAGTTAAGTTGAATTGAAACGGTATTTCAACTTTATTCTAGGTGTTTTGACTTAATTCTCGAAATAAAAAGAACTCTCTTTGGCACTAATACTGAAAAGTTCAACTTTATTCTCAGCATTTTGACTATTCTCTAAACGAAAAATAAAGAATAATCTCTCATTTTTTCCACCCTCATGCCTGGCCTGATACTCTTCCTTATGTTTGTTGTAATGATGACTTATCAGTGAAGTGGTAATTTCATACACAGTGACCCTCCACACCACTGGCTAACAGTTGTGGTGCATGTTTGTCTCGTTTAATGTTTCCATTTTAACACCACATGTACTTGACTGATGAGGAAATGCCAGCTTTTTCTCCAGAGCTTTACAACGATGTATTTATATCATGTTAAACAGATATTTGGCTGTCTAATGTACTTAAAGTAAAATATAAAGAGAACTTTGTTCATACAAAGAGGGTCTGATTTGCTTCTTCTGTTCACTTCAGATCTGTGTGGTGAGGCTCAAACACAGTCAGGTTAAAGGGTTCCGTCCTCGTGTCTACCAGCTGTATCCAAATAGGAGATGTGTAGATAATTAAATCTATGAAACCTTGTGCCGTTCTTCTTCCCACACAGAGCCATCAGCCTGTTTCTGCAAACATCAGTCTCCTAATGAACATCAGCGTGCCTGCAGTGAGTCTGAAGATTTATTCATGTGTCAACAGTCGCAGCAGAGGACTTGAGACACCTGTTCTCTGCTCATTAATAACGCCGTTTGCAATTATTTCCGCACATGAATTATGAAAGGTCAGCTCAGAGCCAGCAAAGTTCTACAACAAAACACTTTATTAGCATTTTACAACCCAGCAGCTTCCTCCTGTTGCAGTGCATTCTGGTACGCGCAGGTTACGTCCTTCTGGCTTTGCGTGGGCGGCATCCATTGTGTGGCACAGGGGTGTTGTCGGTGATCGATACGACCTCTAGGCCTCCCATGGTCAGGCCTTGTATGGCGGACTGCACAGCAGAGAAAAATGCATTCATTCATTAACAAAGCTAATGGAACAGATGAAGATGTGTGAGGCTCCTTAAACGCCCTGAAATTTATCCTCATTAGAAAAATACTGTAAAGAATTACCGGTAGAGGTCTTTTTTTTTCCCATGTAATGACAGGTTTATTTACTCCCACTGTTCCATCAATACAGAACAGGGTCAGTGGTACAAGATGCCAAACATGTCTCAATTTCATCCTGTGAGCCTATTGGACACCTTTATACCCTCTGAATGATCACATGCTCGTCTGTTCTTCATTTGCTAATGAAATAAGCCCATTTGGGCAAAATATTACATTGATATCAGAATACAGACCCCACATCTTAGTGCATTTTTGTTGTTTGACATCATTTAGTCCATCCTATCAATTTATTTTAGCACTATTTTATCACTTATCCTTTGGGAAAACAAGGTGGGTAAATTACAGTTTCCCTCCACACCCCTGATTTAGTTAGATTTTCCAGTCTAGCATTATGGTCAATTTGAGAATCCATCAACAGTCAGGTAAAAGTCATTTGAAAATCTGCAGGGAAGTCTAATGTTGGTCATAGTTGTAGCCCTGCCGGCAGTACAAGGAGCAAAAATCTAAGTGTCTCTTTGAAAACTGATGATCATGAAAACTAAAAGATCATGTTGAAGTTAGAATCAGGTGGGACATAAGGCACTGCCCCCACCAGGCGAAATACCAAGTTTTTAGGGGGTCCCCAGTAGGAACAGTAACATTAACTCTACTCACCTGACGTCCAGGACCAAGACCTTTGACCATAACACGGACAAACGTCACTCCCTTTGCTGTGGCTTTCTGTGCAGAGGAAAAGACACACAGAAGGTTGATGTCTACATGAGCAACTGACTCCTTTATTCACAACACACACGTTTGATGTTTAATTTTACTGCAAAATTGGCCATAAATTTAATTCAATAGTGACATTAAAATGTCTCAGGCTACATTTAACTTCCTGATACATGTCGGCGCCCTGTTACAAAAACGGCAAACAAATGAGAAAAATGGCAACATGGCTATCAAAAGTTATATAAAATGCAGTTACAAAACTCATACGCAAGGCAAGCATATGTGTCTGCTGGCTGCTCAAGCTGACATATTCTGAAATTTCCATAATTTACCAGCCGCCCACATGTTCAGAATACAGCGGGACTCCAGCCATTGTTGATTCAAGAGCTAAAACAATAAGTCCATTAATTCCAAACATGCCCTAGTTACGGCTTCGCTTCAATAAACCTTTTTTTCACGGCAGTCATATTGTTATGAGATAGTGGGGTAAATACAGGTGTTACCAAAGATACTAATTACAGTCCAACAGAGCCA
>JAJHUR010073329.1:24186-35565 GCA_027495735.1 Lutjanus campechanus
ACATAAGAGGTCTGAATAATCTCACATTTCTTCCCAAGGATTACAGTAACACTGTAATATACCACTTAATTTCTCCAGTGTGTTTACTTGCAAATCAGTGTGACCTTAACCCTGTTAGCCAGCAGTCTTCATAAATCAAGCTAATATGAAGTCTAAATGAGCACTTAACACCAACTGCGGCACTCTGTCACAGTCCTTAGAGGGGGCAGTTTATTTACAGCAAACACTTAATATTCGCAAATTACATGTTACACAGAGCTGAAAACACAGGCTGTGGCCTTCACTAATATTCATTTACTTTAAACAAATGCCTGTGTTGCTTGGATAACAAGGTGGCCTTGAGCAACACGCTGAATCTCTCAAAGTGAGCCACGTGTGCCTGAGTAACATGTGGGAACTTACGGCAGCAGCAGAGATGCCTGCGGTCTGAGCGGCGACGGGCGTCGACTTCTTGATGTTCTTGAAGCCCTCTGTTCCGCAGGACGTCCTGACCATCGACTGTCCTTCGCTGTCTGTCAGCTGGATGTGTGTGCTGAGACAGGACGAGACGGTTTACTGGGTCACTGACTCACAACTGATGGGCTAATTCAATTTTTAAATGGTCAGAAACATGCATTTCACACATTGTTACACTGATGACAAGTTATATGTTCCTTGACTGTGTTGTATAATGGCTCAAATGTAGCACAGAAACCTCTGAAAAATGTTCTGCTTTACTCCCACCAGTTTCTTCAGGTCTACAAGTCACTTTCCACTCAACACCCACTAGATCCGCTGGATTATCAGCCATTTGTAAAAAATTCACCAGCATAAGTTAAATGATAACTATTCATTTTAGAAAATTAAATATAGAAATTTGATCCTATTGGCTATTTTCTATTTGATTACATGCATCTAGGACTGATGATTAATCTTATTTTCCCAATCAATCATTTAGTCTGAGTCTTCAAATTGCTTATTTTGTCCAACCAAAGGTTAAGAACCAAAAGACTTTATTTGCTGTCAAAAATTACACAACTGATCGATTATCAAAAATAGTCATTTTCTTTCGATCCACTACTTGACTAATTGTTGCAGCCCTCTAGCATCTGTCTCTACTAGACGTGACAGAGTCTGACTAAAATGGGCTTGGGCGGGAGGACAGAATTTGGGCTGGTTTAGCACGACGTAGGCTGGGTTTTTTTTAAACACATTAAAAACGTAAATATATTAAAAAATATATTGAGAAATTCAATTGTATCCTTTAGTTATGTCATCCAGTCACTTAGCACAACTTTGAAGTTCTGCTGAGAGGGGATCAGTAGCCATCAAGTCTGTATTTTAATTACAACAGAAACCTCTTGCAACATTTTAGGATTGCATGTGCTACTCTTTCTCCCTCTTTATACACATGTTAAGGGGGAATACACTTTAATTTGGCATGCTGTCAAGGACTGGTGCAGTTGATCAAGTCACATAAAGCCTATTATTTTTGTTGATGAGCGATCCATTTATTTTTTAAGGAAGAGGGCAGAGATAGAAAAAAGTTTTATACTTGCATTGAAGCTCCTATCTACATTCTAACCCACTTGTGAACACTTAAATTGTTATTTTATTAATGTAATATTGGAACATTTGTTATGAACCACATTACTGTTGCTATTGCTTATAAATTCATTTGTGTTATTTTTTATAGATAGTATTTGGGTGGCTTTTGAGCAGTTGTTGGGCTGGAAAACATAGAACCAATCCGGCAACACTTACTACAAGTTTCTACTTACTTGTTGTATGTGGCTTTAATGTGAACGATTGGTAACTCCTCAAACTTCTTACCAGCCCATCTCAGTGAACTGTCCTGACCAGGTAGTGGAGGAAAATGGCTGAGGAATTCAAACTAGAGTTAATAGATCATCAACATTGTTATGCTGAAATTAATTGTGTTTCTGTTTAACATAAATTAATGAGAAACAAAGAAAATAATGCATAATCCTTAGCCAGACAGGTGCAGACTGTTAACTGACCTGAAGTCTTTGGAGTTTTTCTCTGATTCTGTGGTCGATGCTGCGGTCTCTTGAAGTCTGACAGCACTGGTACATAATGTTCGCTGCAACACACTGCTTCCACATCTATGCACACAAAATTTAATTAGCACAGTCATCTTAAACCAAGTTATATAAGTTATATATATTATAAGTTCATCAACAATGTCATTTGGACATATGTAACACTGAGTGACTGTATCAGAACAAGTCATTAGCTAACAGCATGCTAACGCTAGTAAACCAGGCCCATAAACCACTTACAGAGAGCTTCCATTTGCACTTAGTGGGCCAGCCAGCTGTCGACATGCGTTACTCACAGAACTGACTAATATACAATTTAATTTATACATGTTTAATATATTTAAAAACACACTCGCTGTCAGACACTTTGCTATTTCACACACAACAAACGTGACATTGAAGACGCTACAACTCCAGACCGGACCAATAATATCTTTTCTGTGTTTTTCAGGGGTGGCAAGGTCTTGAAAAACATTATTATTACGATTGCAAATGCAATTTTGACTTCTAAACTTAAATGCATTGTAAGAATATATCTTTTATTAACATCAAAATATATGTTTGTACTATGTACAATGGGGTATATCTAATTTTTATCAAGTATACTAATATCATCCTCCCCAGTTGTTGTCTGAGTAGACCGTTCCTTTTTCTGCACAGAATTGTGGGTAGAAGTCGAAACTTGCTGCCTTCATGGACTTCATAAATCGTCGTAAATGTCAAGGTTTCGTGCTGAGCGCTCGCTTAAAGCCCTCAAGTATGAATCAATCTTCATCATTCTCTAGAGAAACAAAAAGAAAATACAAATTATTACATCAAATTAGATACTTTGCCGTTTATTATGGTATCAAACAAGGAATAACGTGGTTTAAAATTGCAGTTCTATGATGTTTTCAGGAGTAACTGCCAGTGCCTCGATTTTTCTGCATATACATTGAACGTAGCAGAAGAAGATGGCTGCGCCCTGTAGAAGGATGGCGAGTCGGTCTCTCTTACAGTTTGCGTCTTATTTTAGTAGGACAGCAGTCGGGAACACGGGGTTTCGATCGTTTTCCAGCGGCTCTGTTTGCCGGGCGGCTTTGCAGACCAAAATTGTAACAGAAAAAGCGAGTTCTCCCTGGACTCTGATGGCAGCGGTGTGTCTCCAAAGGCTCCCGGTCATTTCAGCGGACTGCTCCCCGATAGAGCAGCAGTTCAAGGAGATGATGCACCAGGTGCGTTTACATGAAACGGGCTAAAGAGTGATTCTTCTCACATTCTCTGTCCCGTGAACGCCGGTGTTATAGTATAATCTGTGCCCCGCCACATGCTGTGACAGACTGAGGGGTTGACAGATGAAATCCTGTAGGCTACACTATAGGTACATAGAGGCACATTTGTAGTGGCAACTATTATTACTTAAGATGTGTCATGGGTCCCAGAATCCAGGGTAACACCTTTCCTTTTGACATGTGCATGTTGTTTGCCGTTTCTCATCTAGGGCTGGGGGCTATGGACAAAATGAAATCGTACAATATTTTTGACTAAATACCTTAATATCTACATTGTGACAATATTTTGTCATGATTTCTATTGCAACTTCCATAGTTGATTAGTTGGTCGATTATTTTCTCGATTAATCAACTAATAGCAAATAACAGAACAGGCTGGTAAGTTAAGACAGTTACATCACTTTACTGTAATGCAGCTTTTTAAAACATTTATGCCCGATTTTTTTTTATTGTCATAACTAGAACAATAAGATTTTAAACCCTTTCTAATTTTTATAGAGGCTCTGTAATTCAGCATACTGTAAGTGATCCACCTAAGATGATGTGTGTTCAGTTTATAAAATTAATTCATATTTTGTGATAATTTGTGCAACAATTAGTATGAAAATCATTCTTCGTAAGTAGCAGAGAAATGCTGCCATTTCCAGGCCATGTAAATTCTATTCTAAATTTTTTATATATGTATAAAATGTGATATACAATGTATGTTTTATTTTATTTTGTACTTTTTTGATAATTTATTCTTATTTTATTTGTATTTCAATTTATCACTCACTCTTTTCCTACCCAAACTTTTGATCCTGGAGCTGCTGTACAAGTGATTTTCTCTGGGCTTATATTATTTTATCTTATCTCATCTTATGTAAGTAATGTAGGATTATCACGATATAAATTTTGTCCATATTGCTTTGTGCTTCTACACATGTTGAGTTACAGGAGTTTATGAGGTAGATGACAGGCACATTGTTCCACCACAATCACCAAACGACAACCTACAACAATTTCCAGATCAAGTCAGTAGGTAGAAGTCTGCAAAGGATCCCGGAGTTTGAGATGGACACCTGCTCTCACTTCGTTTCAGATGGAGCTGGAGAAAAGCGTGCTGTCGGACCACGAGCTGCGGCTGCTGGAGGACGCCGAGAGGATGAACCGTAAGCAGGCGGACGACTACGACTCAGACGAAGAAGACGACCACAGGGACCAGGAGATTGTGCTGGCTCAGGACCTGGAGGACTCCTGGGAGCAGAAGCTGAAGACCTTCCAGCCAGCGCTGAGGGTCAGAGGTCAGTATAGAAAAGGGACAAAATGTTTGATCGGTAGGTTGAACAAGTAAAAACAAGTAAAGCAGAACACTGTGTGAAAATATATGTTCATTTTACAAAAGTTCCTGATGAAATCCATTATAGAATCCTGCCGTTTGTGTCGCTTTAATCATCAATCAAGTAAAACAGAACGGAAAAGAAAATGAGATAATCTCAGGGTGTCTCGTACTGGGTTTAAAGTAAATTACCAGCGAGGAAAGAGACTTGAATTACTTTCAGTGCAGGATTCTAATGTTTTTCTGACATTCAGAAAATCTATTCACTCCAGCTCTCCCAATTTGCATTTTATTCCCCGTGACATTTTCAGAAGTTAGTGTAGATTTTGCTCGACAGCCACAGAGAGAAATGGCTGTTGTGAAGCGGCTGACGGTCCTGTTTCTTGTTTAGCTGATGTAGATAAGGACCTGACCTCACCGGAGCGCTGCCTGGCCGATTCACTGATGCTCCTGGCCGAGCAGCAGGTCGCCGGCGAGAAGCTGTGGCTGCTGCCTCAGGCTCAGTGGCAGGAAGGAGAAACGCTGCGGCAGACGGCCGAGAGAGCCCTCGCTTCCCTGCCAGGTAACATTAGTTTTTAAAGGCTGTTTAAATGAAGCTGCTGATATTCAATCTTCAAAATTAGTGTTTCCTTTGAATTATGTGGAATCATGGGAACCTACCACTAACTAACCATGAAATGTGAGATTTCTTATGAATTTACTTTAGAAAACATGAGACAAACAGACAACACAGAAATATAAAGTCCTTATCTGCAGAGTTTTTACAGAATGTGATTACACCGTCATCTGTCTCACTGTTCTCACTGATGCTTCCTGTGACTGTGTCATTTCTTACACCGCCACTAGGGGTCACCAATGTTAGAAGTTTTCCAGTCCTACACACAAGGGCTTTAATAAGAGCTCAATTTTGCATGTATTTATCAGCAAGCTGATCTGCTGTAAATCATATTATTAAACCAGCGCAGTAGTTACTAACATTATCTATACTATAAAGCACAGTAAACAGTAATCCTTGGTTTTATTCAAGAGATATTTAGGCATTTACGATACCAGTGCCAGCGCCCTTATAGTGACTTCTTAAGATACACTGCGCTCGGCTTCACCACACCACAGACTACATGGGATGTAGCTGTCAAAAGGGGGCCAAAACACACAATAAATCAGAGAACACTTGAGTTGATTGGCTGCAAGCAAAACCATACAAATATAATTTTTTTTAAAAAGATCTGGGTAAAAAAAATGTAGTTTGTATTGCTAATGGATTATTTTGTTCAATACCGAGCTCTACCTACTGTACTTGTAAAATATATGATATATCTGTCCTCCCTAAATATGGAATTATTTTCCTGTTGCTTAAAATCTTAAACGTGCTGCAGTCAGCCTGTCTTACCAGATTCTGAAGTTTAAAAGCTATTGAATTTGTAGCACAGATTTTTCTTCTTCTTTGTTTTGCTGTGAAATTATTATCTGAATTCTTTGCCTCTGAAATACAACTCTTCAAATTTTCAAACAAATTCAGAATCAATAATTCAAGGTTTAAAAATTCAAATAACACATTCAAGTTAAACAACAATATGAATAAGAGTGTGTTGTGTAGTTATATAAGAGTTGAATTTAGAGGCAAAAAAACTCAAATACATGATTTTATTGCAAAAAAAATTCAGTGCTAGAAATTCAAGTGCTTTTAAATGTTGAAATCTGGTGAAACAGATGTACTTCCATACAAAATTCAACACTCTGAAGGACACGTTAAAGTCAGGCCTTCTTCAAACAAACAAACAGCAGATATAGCTATTTTCTGTATTTATATATTTATGTCTCTACATTATGATAAAATTGCTTATCTTGCTGCAAAAAGAGCGACATATCTCTATTATCTATGCACCAGTGCTACTTAAAATCACATTTAGTTGCATCAATAGAGATTATTTTCTTTACTACAAGAGTTACTACTGTTCTTTACTGCCTTATCTTTAGGTAATGGTAAAAAAACAACAACAGAAGAGTGAGGTAGACATGTGGAAACTGGTTATAATGTATTTCAGTTCATCTCTGAACCACAGCTTATGGCAGGATACAAGGTGTTGTTATAGGCTGTATTGTTGTTAACATGCTCCAGTCGCTGCATCATTACTGTATCTACATCCTAATCTCTTCTGCTGCAATGACCCACTTTTATCCTCAAGATCATTTAAGTTTAATGTGATCTTATCTAAAATAGCTGTGTGGTTCTTCCAGTATAATCATCCATATATTAACTACAACAAGAGGGTCAAACCATCCTTAAACCTCCCAGTAACGATTCATTTATATATACGCAGCATTTTAGCAGCCATATTCCAGTAGTACTTGTCATATCCACTGATGTCAGATTAGGCTCCAGCTCGTGGATCAGCACCAGTGAGCTAATGACAGGAAGGGAAGCAAGTTTGGGGTCACAGCTGGCAAAACTTGGAACCAATGTTCCGGTGACTCTGTAATGATCCCTCACATGAGAAATCTAACATCAGCTGTACAACTGACTTTTTCCCTCATTTTTTTTTCTCTCTCTCTCTGCATCCGATGGAAATCAAGCCTTTAAGCTCTTTAAATAAAACTCCAGTGACTGAGTATGTTAAACTGTTTCACAACACTGCTCATGAACTATTAATGTGCCAACTCCATCAATCACTCCCCATTAAGACTTTCCACTTGACATTAACGTGTGTCAGTCGGTGGAGGGTTTTATTTAAAATGTCTTACAGTAGCAGGAGTCGATCCATTTTTAATATAGCCGGACTCAGTGGGAATTGAATCTCTAATATGGCCGTGTCGCTGCTTTGCTCTGCATGTTGAGCCCACTGGGAGCGTGTGATTTAGATGACATGAGATTGGATTAAAACTTAATTGAGAAAAGTGTGTTGTTGTCACAGCAGTGAATGAGAAACAGAGCATTAAGCTAATGCCGCACTTAATTATGCGATTGTACGACTCCATTAAATTTAGGAACATCCGCACTTTAGCTCACCTTTTTGTCTCCAGCTGCATTTAACTAACAAGCTGCTCTCTTCCCGCAGCAGCACCTGGTTTCAAGGCAACTTTCCTCGGCAACGCCCCCTGCGGAGTGTACAAGTACAAACTGCCCAAAGCTGCCCGGACGGACAGCTTGGTCGGAACAAAGGTGTTCTTCTTCAAAGCCATCCTGTCAGACAGCGGCCCCCCCGCAGCCGCAAACGCCCCTTTTATGTGGTTGAAGAAAAGCGAACTGCAGCGCTACCTAAAACCAGCGTACATGATGAAGGTCGAGCGCTTCATCTTTGGATTGTGAAACCTAGACACACGGACGATGACTCACGGCATGATATTTATGAGGCTCAGAAAGTTACCCCGGTCGCTTATCCGTCATCTTGTACCATAAAAATGCTCTTCCATTCTCATTGTATAAATAAATTGTTTTTTTTCCACACAAACCGTTTGCAGCATTTTGGGTTTTTAAGGTGGAAGCAGTAGGATTTATCCAAACCGACATTTATCCAACTGACATTTTGGGTCAGTAAAGTGTCCCAAGCAGCAAAATAATGAAAAAATAAGGAAATACAGACAGAGGTCTCTACAGATACAACCACAACTGCTTATTCTTTTATGATGATTGAAAGGGATATGCTTAAATGAGTCCATGTATTGATTTTTCATAGGAAAATGTTGCATATTATGCCTTTAAATCAGCAGAACCCTCATTTGACCTGCAGTTTAACCTTAATCCTACCATCTGGGGTACCCGGACACCCCAGAGGTATCCATACCTCACAGGTGCTTTAATCTATCATTCCTATTTTTCATGATTTTGACAATTAGTTTGTTCCTAATGACTTCATATTACCGTTATCTGTTTTAATCAGTGCTTTTAAAAAATACCAATATATTGCAGACATTGGGGACTCAAGTCAAAAGTAGTCAAATCCAACTATTTATCTATCTGGTTCATGTTTCAAAGCTCCTACAGTGCAGAAAAGTATGGAATTTGATTTTTTATTCATTTCCAGGTCTGGGTAAGTATGAAAAAAAAGAAAAGAGACTATGGGAAAATATTTGCCATCCCCAGACTGTTGCCCCTATTCTGTTTTCTAGACTATAAAATTCAGAATTTCTAAGAATAAACTAATAATACAAGCAGAGCGTTTTTCATTCTGTTTTCATGTCCGTTTATTTTGAAAGGAAATGCAGCAGTATCTTTAGATTGCATTTATACTTGGCATCACAAATAGCCAAATATAAAGCCGGTCTGAACATTTATTATGAAGTGAGTTATGCAGTGATGAAGATGTCACATAAGTAAATAGACTATCTTCTCTGTCTGAGGAAACCAAATCTTTAAGGCTGTGTTCATTGCTGTTTCCATGGATACAGTGAATAAATAAGGCTGCACAGACGCCTTGAAAATTATTTACCTAACCAGTTTCACTTCTTATTTATGAAACAGACAAATATAAGGTGAACAATAATCATATTTATTCAATATTTTCAAGGAAAATAATTTGTTTTTAATTATTTGACTTTATGTTTAGCTATTTGTTCAACAGTGTTTACAAGAACACTGACATCTAACAGCCACTGAAGCAAATAGACCAGCTCTCTTTTCTAGTTTCCTGGTGAATTGTACACAAACATCCCTTCTGTTATTGTAGGAGTTGAATAAAAACAGTTATTTAAATGTGCGTGATAAAAACTGAATAACATAGCTCTGTTTTAGAATTGTATCTTGGATAAAATGCTGCGTGCTGAACTTCTCTGGGTTTAGCTACAGTCTGCTGGCAACAATTTGCCGACATAATGGCATACATTGTCAGACTATAACATACAGCTAACCGTTTATTTTCGTAACAAACATCCAACTATTTGCACGCCGACGTTAAATATCATCTGAAAAATCTGCCGAGAAGTCCTGGAAATTTGAGTTTGAGGAAAGTATGGGCTTAAAAATGTGAGACTTACATTTATGGGTCCTACTTTAAAATACCACTCACTATCAGGGGGGTGGGGGGACACTCACAGTCATTTTGAAGGAGGCAGACAGATGCAGCAGGCTCAGATTTCCTCATGTGCTCTATCTATTTTCTCTTTACATGATTTGCAGATTAACTTTTAACTTTCCTGAAAAGAAACTTCTGACAGTCGTTCATTCTTGGAGTCCCCAGGGACCCCAGTCAGTAGTCCTTTTATGTTAAATGTGCTGGCAGGATGAGGGTTAAATGACCAAGTAATGTCCACATCAGAATGTATAAGATGTCCATGAAATCATCTCTAAAATACATAAAAATTGGTCCTACACTTTGACTCATGAGTCAAAAAATTCATATTAATATATTATAATATCCATTATATTATATCATTATGTAAAAAAGAAGCTATTGCCAAGTGTATGCAATGTCGTGCACACATTGTCATGAGTAAGACTACCCATCATGCATTATGTGCATAATTCAATATATTGAAACATGCAAGAGGAGAGCTTACATAAGATATTTCCCCTCCAGTTATGTTGACAATGTTGGACTGTTCAAGGATTCATTTAATGATAATTTCACAGGGCTGTATAACAAAATGTACGTTTGTAGTCCCTTCATGTTACACACACGCAAACAACACAGAGCAAAACATGACAAAGGATTATTAATTTTGATGAGGTGAGGGAGATTCATTTTAAAGTCTTCACCGCCTGAGGAAAGAAGCTGTTTTGTAGTCAGGTGGTGCGGCAGCAGCAGTTTCATGTTGGGAGCACGCCCCCCCCCCCCCCCCCCCCCCTTACCACAGAAAGAAAGTAGTTCCTACATGAGACTCCTCACAGCAAAGTCTGTGGGTTATCTTGAGTATAACCGGGCTGTGATTTCTGTAAAGAGACACTGTTGTCGAGTTTTTCAGAAGCAATTTCTTTTGCCGCTTTGAGCACCACAAGATGAGCGCCATCTGGTTCCATTATATTCAAGAGAAGGCACATATCTCAACTGATTTTTTTTTTAATTTGGGCTGTGCCTTTGAGAAATACAGCTATTTTTTTTTTTTAGCTGGCTTGACCAGGGTGGAGCTGTGAGATGACCATGACAGGTTCTCTGTGATGCTGCTTTGGAGGAACCACCTCAGCTCCACTGATGTAGACGGGACTGTGTGTCTTTGCGTCCCTTTTTCTAAAATCGGCTCTTCAGCGTTGCTGATGTCGAGCAGTAGGTTGTCTTCTGTGCACCATTCTGCAAAATTGTTGAGTTCCTCCCGATATGAAGTCTCATCGTTGTTTGAAATTCAACTGATGACAAAACAGAGGGGTCGACTTCAAAATCAAACCCTTTCCATGCGACCAACTGATTCTAAGCAGGTTTTTAGTACGTATATAGTATATTCACACTAACAGTCTTTGAGATAGACCTTATTCACAACTCATATTTTGACTGTCAGGGTTTCCCCCAGTGTCTGGTGAGCCTAAGCATCATGGAAGGTATTTTTAAAGATATTTTTAAAACATTTAAGTGGTAGAAAATGTGAACACACCATAGAGAGGTGAAGCCCCTCCCCTTCCGGTGTCCCCCATGGGACATGTGGTAGTCAACAGTGAGAGACAAAGTTTTGATCCGATTTGTGCCATGAATTACAAATATGATGAGTAATATTTTCAATTCTCCATTCAGCTTCTAGCCCTGATTTAATGTAAAGCCTCATGAAACTTTTTTTTTTTTTTTTTTTATTTTTCATTTTTTTTTTTTTTTTTTTGTTTTTTTTT
>JAJHUR010073330.1:0-18931 GCA_027495735.1 Lutjanus campechanus
TTACTATGTCATAGGACCATGGTTCATCTCGCTGTATGGTGACCAAAGCTGGACCCTGTGCTGTCTCCATGTGCACAGTGCTGCCTGGGTGCAATTCTAGATGTCACTTTGCTCCTCCGTCGCAATACTGCTGCTGTCTTTTCTGCAGATTTTGAAGAGTTTAGTGTATATCTTTAGGCACTGCAGGTTGGACAACTGTGCTGGAGCTCGGCAGGGTACTTCTGCGGACTCTGCCCATGAGCATTTGTGCAGGGGAGTACTCCATGCCTATTACATCTGTGTGTCTCAGGGTGAGAAGAGTGAGATGAGGATCTGTGTTTGTTTGTTGGGATTTCTTCAGTATGTGTTTTACAGTTTTCACTGCTCTTTCAGCCAGTCCGTTTGACTGTGCATAGCCTGGACTTAAATTAGTTTTATGCCCAATTATGTTGCAAAATTTCTCATTTCCTGACTTGCAAATGGAACATGTTCACAGACAATCTCTTTTGGTATCCCTATTCTAGAGAAGACCGAATTCATTTAGTTATTAACAGTGTGTGATGTCTTGTCCTTAATGTTGAGTACCTCTGGGTATTTTGAGAAATGACTGACGAGAAATGACTGACCTTTTATTTCAAAGATGTCAGCTCCCATCTTAAGCCAAGGAAGCTCAAGGATATCATGTGAGATCAACAGCTCCCTCTGGTTCCTGGACTGGAACTGTTGGCATGTTCCACAGGACTCAACCATTTGTTCTATGTTCCTCGTCATTCCAGGCCAGTATCAGTGTTTCCTGGCCAGTACTTTTGTCCGCTGCATCCCTTGATGAGCCACATGAAGCTTTTGCAGCATGCCTGTTCTCATTGTACTTGGTAGGATTATTCTGTCTCCTGAAAACATCACTCCTGATGGGCAAGTATTATATCAGTCTTGTGTATACCTGTTTCCCGTGTCGGGCCAACCATATCTGCGTGTCTCTTGCAACAGCTACAGTATTTCATCTTTCTGTTTCACTTTTGGGCTGTTCTAGAGTCCCTGCACTCAACCTGTCGTGTGTTGTTTTTCTATGACAGCTCTGGAGGCTGTGTCTGCAATTAACAGATCTATACCTGGTGTGTAGGTGACATTTAGGTCATATTGCTGTAGCTGCAGCAGTATTCTCTGCAGTCTGGAAGGAGCTGTTGCCAGTGGCTTTCTCAGGATTTTTTCCATGATTTGTGATCTGACTGCACATTAACCTTCATTCCATATACAGTACATATTGACTGAACTTTTTTAACAGAGAGGACTATCGCCAAGAGCTCCTTCTCTATTTGTGCATAGTTATTTTCTGTATCTGTCAGTGCTCTTGATGCGTAGGTGGTTGTCCTGCAGAAGACATGCTCTCAGACCATCCTTAGACACATCAGCCTGTATCCTGAGCCTGTTTATTTGGGTCAAAGAGCCTGAGTACAGGAGCAGATGTCTCCGAGCCTGTCCATGACTGCCAGTGGTATTTTCCTGCAGCCATGTATGACTGGTGAAGCCTTGGTGTCTGTGTGGATGTGACATTCTCCTGACAACTCCCTTAAACCTTCTAAGACAGTTGGGTGCTGAGCTATTAGCTCCTCTTTTGGTTTTGGACGTTTCATGTTAATAGTGTTAATGTCCACTCTTTTCACTAGATGCGGAAAGTGAGTTTGAGATGATAGAAAGGCAACAGTAACTCAAATAACCCCTCGTTTCAACCAAGGTATGCAGAAGACCATCTCTGAGCGCACAACATGTCGAACCAGATGGGCTACAGCAGCAGAAGACCACACCGGGTGCCACTCCTGTCAGCTAAGAACAGGAAACTGCGGCGACAATTCACATGGGTTCGCCAAAATTGGACAATAGAAGACTGGAAAAACGTTGCCTGGTCTGATGACTCTCAATTTCTGCTGCAACATTCAGATAGTAGGGTCAGAATTTGGCGTAAACAACATGAAAGCCTGGATCTATCCTGCCTTGAATCAATGTTTCAGGCTGGTTGTGGTGGTGTAATGGTGTGGGGAATATTTTCTTGGCACACTTTGTGCCCTTTAGTACCAATTGAGCATTGTTTAAATGCCACTGCCTACCTGAGTATTGTTGCTGACCATGTCCATCCCTTTATGACCACAGTTTACCCATCTTCTGATGGGTACTTCGAGCTGGATAACTGTACTCCAGTGGTCTCCACAGTTACCAGATCTCAATCCAACAGAGCACCTTTGGGATGTGGTGGAACGGGAGATTCGCATCATGGATGTGCAACAGACAAATCTGCAGCAACTGCGTGATACAATTATGTCAATATGGACCAAAATATCTGAGGAATGTTTCCAGCACCTTGTTGAATCTATGCCACAAAGAATTAAGGCAGTTCTGAAGGCAAAACTGGGTCCAATCCAGTACTAGTAAGGTGTATCTAATGAAGTGGCCGGTTAACATTTATCTCAGAGAACCAGGACGTGTCATCTTCAGGGTTTGGCTGATTAGTATTCACTGCCCCAATGAATAGGGTGTCTATTTCTGGACTTACATCATGCACTGTCTTTCCAAGCTGTGGTTTACCTGACCCAGACATCTTTGCATAATGGTTCTGTTTCCCACACTTGTGACAGGATGCTCCATATGCTGGACATTGTCTTGGCTGGTGAGATTTTCCACATTTTCTGCATTCCTTTGTCCACTGTTCTGTGTGTGTTGAGCTGTATGTTTTTGTTCTTTATATGCTGGTTTTCTGTCTTTTTGGTTTTCTTATGCACTGCATGTTCAGCTCTCTCCTGGGTAGCTGCACTCATTGCCTGTATTTGTGTTCTAGCAGTCTCAGCAGCCCACCATATGTCTGTGGCATTTTCTTTTTTTGTAAGATTTGGCTCTCTGAAAAGTCTCTCTTTTAGGCGCTGGTCATTCATACCGAAAACAATTTTATCTCTGATCGCGTCATTTTCTGAGGCACTAAATTCACAATCTTTACTCTTTTGCTTGGGCTCTGTTGCATATTTTTCAATTGTGACTGAATCTGCCATAGGATGTGCCCAAAATTGATGTCTTTCACACACTGCATTTTTCTTGGGGTGACAATACACTCTGAAAGCTGCTAGAATTTCTTTGACAGTCTGTTCCTCATCATGATCAATGTTTAGAACATTATATACCTCAAGAGTATCCTCTCCCAGAGCATGCAGTAAGTTGGCAACTTTTATTTTTTACTCCTTACCCTTTGCACCGCTCGCAGTCATGTAGATTTGGAAGCGTTGTTCCCACTGACTTCTGACACCATGTTGTAGCTACACATGACTGGGGAAATTGCTGTGTAAGATGAATAGTCAGGCACTTGACTTTAACTTCATGCCTCAGCACTTTATTGAACGTTCATATCTACCACGGTACAAACACTCAGACTGTTTACTGGACAAGAGCTCATTGTATTACTCTGACTTCAACACAACGGTGTAAGTGCATGGCACTATAAACTACAAGTAATACCCCACTCCTGAATTTTGAAACTGTTGTGTCTTAAAATAGGTTGTTGCTAACAAATGGCTAAATGAATCTACAGAGGTTGTCTGGCACATTAGAAGTCACACTGAACACAAGTCACTTTGTGGTGGTAACACTGAGTCACATGACTGTGGTGTAGTTTGTTAATAGCCTGGACCAATTGCAAAACTTTTTGTACCTATTAGCCATTTAGGCACCAAAATATGTTAAAACCGGACCTGGGTTTAAAATACCAGAATTACCCTTAAAGGTATCAGTATGAAGTAAACCGTTAACCTAATCTCCCAAATTCCCTTGCAGTTTAGGATATGCAACTGTTGAGACCACCGTCACCTATACAAAGCCTTCAAAGGGTGTCATGTTTATGTGGGAATTCTTTCAAAGGTGGACTTCTATCAAATGCATATTTTCAGTCACATAATTTGTTCAGAAATAATTTATTAGGGGTAATGCATGGACTGTACAGAACCTACGTATGTAAACAGATGCATCGGTGCAGCGTGAACGCAGTCATCAAGTGAGTGTGATGCTGACATGATGTTTGTGGTCTAGACAGGAAGTAAGACATATGCTTGATCAGCACATGAACCCCGATCTGCATCAAAAACTAAACATGTGTCCCATGGCCGACGGCGTATTCCACCACATTTCACTAATGCGGTTCATTTTTAAAAAATGTCCTGCTAACAAGTCAAATGGGACTGAAAACATAATCTCCTTGACAGAGGAAACACTGAACACATTAAATAGAATGTGCTTGATTTCTTAAAGGATTAAAAGATGGAGATGCATGAATAAAACAAAAGTATTATAACTTAATGCATGGTAAGAATATGCGAGTGTAACCCCAGCACCAACAACAGGGATAACACAAGTATTAGGCAGGGTTTAAAAATATATAATGTATACATCCCAGCAGGCGATGGCTGCATTCTGACAGAAAGAAAAGGAAATAAGGAGCAAGAAAGAAAAAGGACAAGGAGGAGGTGGAGGGGAGGAAGAATGGATGGGGATGGAGAGAAAGAAGCTAGTGTAGTGATCTTTCATCATAATCCTGTTACTGTTGAATAATTTAAGTATCTCCTTGCAGACATTAATTTCCTATCATCTACTTTGCCTCTAATTCAGTGGGAGAATTAATGAGGATTGACATGGCCGCTCTTTCTTGTGCCGTGAAAGCCAACATGGAGCTGTTGATAAGCGGGACGTGGTGATGGAACAATGGGCAGCTGGTTATAGCTAATCGTTTATTTTACATTTCATCCCAGCTTCTTTCATTAGCTTCCAAGAAAATAGGGCATGAAAATATATGAAATGATGTTAATTATCTACAGCAATAATGGTTATCAGAGTGATCAAAGTTCTGCAGATATGTTGCATTTCCATTTCTTAAAAAGTGATTTGTGAAGTGAATTAAGCGCACCATCATCTTTAGTGCGCATTATCTGTGAAAGGTCACCTCTGTGTGGTGTAGTAGACATGTCGAGGACAAAGCCATGCCGCTGATAGGCCATCTGTTTCAAAGATTGATAGCTCTCTGCTGCTATCAATGATACGCCCATGTGCCTCTTAGCATTCTGTAGATCTTCATTGTTTTTCTTCAAGGACATCAGGGGTATACAACGCCGTATAAAATGACGTCTCTGAATAATAGAAAGAGAGAGAAAGAGTGGGAGAAATGAAGAGAAGATAGTCCTCACAAAAAACACACCACTGTCAACAATGTTACCACAATTGGTTTGAAATACAGTGCTGTAGCATCGCACAGCTCTTAGAGCTCGTCATTTTAGGCTGGGAGGAGAGAGGAGAGCAGCGTCGCTGGGAAGAGTGGGGGTGCGGCTTCAAAGATCTGTCATGTTCCAGGCCGACTTTAATGGCTGAGCGGGAGAACGGAGCCGCTGCAGTGACATCCACATCACAGAAACCCAGAGGAATTTTATAAAAAGATAAAAAACGAAGGATGTCAGTGTCTAGAAATAGAATGGTGAAGGGAATTACCTTAATTTTTATTTTATGTGTTTTTGTGAATGGACAATCACCCTCGCTGTTCCTATCTTTCTTTTGTGAAGATGCCCTGTCACTGTCAGGGAATTTTGAGGCTGTTTCTGGCGCTTCTATCCTCTCCTGCTTTACTTGGGGACATTTCCTACACTTTTCGAAGTAATTCAAATCCTTCAGAGTGAAAAAAAATATATCTGCACAAGATATGAAGTCAACAATACTCTTGGCACTTGTGATAGCAATTTAATTGAAATGTCAGTCGAGAGACAGGGACTCCAAATCCACAGAATCTGTTTTTCCGGTGTCCTCATCTCTTTATCTTCTGTCTGTTTCCGTCTTTCTCTTCTCTCTGAGTTACAACTTCATCTCTCAGCCGTTGCCGAGGACAGGGGGGCAAGCCATGCATCAGGTAACGCCATCAATGCTGCACTCATTTGACCCATCACCCCAACAATGGAGGCTGACCCTGAGCTGCTCCTCCAATTAATCACCTAACCTTCCCTTCGCGCCACCAGCCGCCCTCATTCGCCATCCCACCCCCTCGTCCGAGCTGACCCAAGGCGACCGAAAAACCTCCAACGCTTCCCCTGCCTACGAGGGTTGAAGACAGTCGTCCACCATTCCGCATGACTGCCAGTATAAATCTGACGGAAGTAATTACCCATCACCCTCTGGGGGCCACGAGCAGGCTTCCCACCCCCTCTTCAACTTCAACGTAGTTCAACCTTATTATACTCAGCTGGGAGGAGAATTGCAGTGCATGAGCGGAGAGAGTCGTATTTAGAGTTAATTGCCTCTGGCAGGTGAGGACATCAGTTCCACCGTGTGCCCGGGCAGATGGCACACTGGAGGCAGGTTCAATCAACTAATTGTAAAGTTCTGATAGGGCTTCGGGGAGGCGTTGACCTAGAGCCGAGGTTGAGGGACACAAGACAGATTGAGCGGCGAAAGGTCTGTGTGGGGCGGAGATCATTTTGCATGCTTCCAAAATTTTCTGCATGTGCTGAATCAGTGGTCCTCAACCTGGGGGTTGGGACCTCCAAGGGGATTGTGAGATGATTTCATGGTTGTGAGGATAAAGTAAAATATTGTTGTGGCAAGCAGCGTGGAATGAGAGCCAGGATGTAGCTCTCAGCCCTGTAAGCCCCTTGAGCTGGCATCAAGAAATGTAACAGCCACCTCAGTAAAAGTTAAAACTATAAACCAGCACAAAAATGACAATTACCAACATGAACCAGCATGTTCTGAACAGACACTAACAAAAAGTAACGTTTGCATTTTGTAACATAAAATGTCAAACTACTCAGTCCAGTTAGAGGCATGATGGGAAATGGGGGCCCTATTTTTGTTGGGGAAAGGTTTTTTTCATTACATTGCTTGTAACACTGATATAATTGTGTTTGTGAGAGTCATGAGTTTTGATTGGACACACACACACACACACTTTGGCGCCCTTGTGCCCCAGTATTGTAGTTAAAGGGCGACTCCATCTTCATTCTTTTCTTTTCAGCACCATCAACTGAGAAACACAAGGCAGAAGCGTTTCCAACAGAGCCCTGAGCTTCCACCATGCTCTGGAATTATCACCCTGACTTTCTAAAATATGGATTTTATGTCAGGGTTGCGAACACTAACCTGATTATTCTGGGGGGTCACGACTCGAAAAGGTTGAGTTCCACTGTGCTAAATCACCCTTTTAGACATTTCTGCACCTTATAACATCACATTAAGTGTGTGTGGATGTGCAGACTCATTGGAATTCACAACACACACATACCGCCACACGCAGGTAAGCATAAACACATGCACATAAAAAGTGAGGCCCCGCTCGAGCACATGTCCTTGCAGTTGCCTTGAGCTGTGGCCTTTACTGCTGAGGGAATTGGGGGAGATGTAAATAAAGTTGTAGGCTGAGGTGAAATTACTTTGCTGGCAAAAACAAAAGGGTAAGGAAGCCAATATGGAGACAGGCCAAAGGAAGGCAGAAACCAGAGGTGATAGTCATCCAATCAACACCCGCAGCTGTCACATGCCACACGTGTGACAAAAATAAACGCTGTACCTCCATTTTCTTTTAATACTGACTTGTGAGGTTTCTTTTTTTCGGCACAGCATGTGCGCAGTCTTTATTTCGAAAGCTAGAGATACAAAAGCTAAGGAAATGCAGGGCTGTGCCAGACATTTGGACATGATATGAGACAAGATAAAGTGGGAGGAAGAGACGGAGAGGGGTGAGGTGAGATGGATGGAGCGTACTTCAGAGAGCAGAGGGAGAGTGATGACAGGTCAGGTATGCCCATGGGGCTTGTGTCAGTGAATAATCTTCGCATTAGCGTTGACTCATTTAAATAATATGGATCACTCAGCAGATACAATGTTGCTACAGGAATATTAAACCCTCAGCTGCCTCTTAACAAAGTTATCTCTAAAACCACACATGGGTGGATGTTTTCAGTGTTTAATTAGCTAAATATAATAGCATGGTAAAGCTGACACACTATGGTCGACTCCATGAATATTTAATTGTATAGTATGTAGTTTTAATATGAAGTAAAATAGATTTTCTACTATTTGATCAGTCCCACATCTCCCCTGTAAACTGAGGGTAAAATGTTAATCAAGAGTAGACGAGCCCTGTATACAACGATTTACTGATTTCAGCATGTAGTTAACATCCACATTGCCTCATCTTTGAAATATAGTCATTAAAACATTGAACCATATTGATGTTTCAGTCTAGATGTCTAGACTTCTTTTGGCCTGCAAATCACTAAAAGACATGCTTACTGGGAGCTCAAGCTCAAGATGATTACAGTTCTCCAGCTGATGTACTGTATTGCTGAAATCATAAAAAACATGGCAACTTGGTTGTAAATATGAACAGGTGCAATTTGTGATCCAGATGTTAAAAAGAAAAGGTCTCCCCACTGCCAGACCAAGTAAACAGCATGACTGGAACCTGCTATCACATACAAGATTCAGCTTATTTCTCAGAATACATCCACCTCTGATTTGGCCTGCATCCAGACCTCTGAATCACCAGCCACATCTCTGATTTGTTCAGCAATTCATGGTGTTGTGCTGTTGTTCTTTTGGCTGGAGAAGCAGTCGACCAATCAGAGTTTAGAAGGTAAGATTAATGATGTGGACTTCATCACCCTATATAGCTACTAGGAGGCTCATGGGCTATTTCCATGAACTGACAATAACAGTGGATGAGACCTTCAGGTTGATGTAAGTCGATTCACAGAAACAACTCAACATATTTCTTTGTTAATGGTGATAATGTTTTAGCTCACTGTCCCATCTGTAGTAACCGCTAGCTTAGTTTCCTCTTACTCACTCCTATCTCGTTACATTACTTTTATTAAACAGCTCAGCTAAAGGAGCCTTTAGTCAACTTAAAATCATTCACACCCATGCATTGTGTTTCTTCACATGTAGAAACAGGTTTGGAGGTATTTAATGCTACTAACTTAACGTAGCATAATGTTAGCTGCGGTGACTTCTTGCAGTAGCACTGAAGAAGACCACACAATGATGCTGTGATGTTCACACACCCTCCAGCTTTGAACAAAACCAGCTGATTTCTGAATGTAGGCAAGTGGGCAATTTGAGGGGGGATTAGGGGGATACCATCCACTTGGAGGGCAAAATGACCAAAAAAATATCCCCCTTGTTAAGCTGCCATTCCCCTTTTCCACCCGCTAGGGGTTGTTTAGTTTAGTATCTTGTATGTCTAGTCTGCCTGACTCATTGATCCTTTATCTGAGTTTGTTCAAGTTAGTTTCAGTGGCCTCGTCCAAGGCTCTGGAATATCATTAGCTTGTGGCACTTAGATGGAGAACAGTTATGGCAGTGAGAAGCATCTTTTTCCAGTGTTTTTCTATAGGCAGCGAGCATTTTGTATGCTGCTAATGCACCCTAGGTGCCTCTCATTTCAGATGCTTAGAGTACCTTGCATTCAAACCTGCCAAGCATGGTCTGTGTGATTTGGAGCCTTCTGTCAGTTTTTTTTAACTATCAGGCCATGTCCTCGTTAAAAATTAACAAATCACTGCTAGCAGCTAGTGTTACCAATGCCAGCTACAAGCACACAACATGTAAGTATGACAACATGTAAGTATGACAAGCTTCTTTCTCCTCTTTTGGTGGAGCCTAATCACTTCCTGCTCCTCCCAAGGCAAACATGAACACAGTGTCCGCCTGAATAAGTGAAGTAAAAATGACAAATGGCAGTTCAGTCTGATTATCAGGCTACCTCTGATTAGTATGATGTTCAAATTACTTACTGTATTACTAGACGTGAAAATCACTAAATCAATTCAACATTTGTTTTCTATCATGTTTCATTACTTCAAGCAACATTACTCAGGTTAGCAGCACTGCAATGCAATTACAAATCACTGCTCTGCTGCATAAAATGAGAAAGCCTACATGGTCTTTTGAGCATGAAGCTGACCAGTGCAATTGAAGGCAAGAGGTCACGGATGAGTTCATGTTCAAGTGGTTGCTGCTTTTAGTATTAATGAACTGTAATAGTGTTTTGGATACATGGTTTTTAATTGGGTTTCTTGGGGTTACTGCAGCGGTGAAGGCACACATTCGCTCTGTTGATGTTGAAGTAAACTTTTTGCTAAACATAAAAAAGTTTGTCTCAGTTTGGAGTTTTCTCCCTGACAGCTTTTTTATTAGAACGTATTCCAAGAAATCATAAAAACAGAAGTGTGACAGGCACTGGGAGCAACTTTGCTTGGGGAAAGTCCTTTTGTTTACTGTGATGTCGATCAGCCACCGGTTCAGATGGAACATGTAATGCCTCTAAGCAGCTGGCAGCTCTGCCTTCTCTCTGACAGGATATCCGTCATAAAACGCGATAGTCTTTCATTCCTGAGCGAGACACTCAAAGTCAGCTTCGCCCCCTCTCACAGATTACACATTCGATCCACTTTGGATCTCTCTATTCGTCATGTGTGAATGGTTGTGCTGTTGACTGCGCGGTGTTGCGGCGATGCAGTTGATAAACGCCTATGGGGGCGGCTGCTAAACCTCACCTTGGCGAAAGCGTAAGAGCTGAAAACGGCCAGACATGACTGAAAGCTTGCCGTGACTTTGATGGGTCACAACAGGAGCAAAACAGCAATGAGCTGCTGTGGCTCTGCCGGAGAAACAGCAAGTGAGAGTTTGAGGGATGAGATGAGGTGGCATTATACTCATCAGGCACAATGACAGCTCTGGTGGATTGGATTTGTCGCCTTCTTTTTTCCCAGCCATAACTCATTCTGCCCGTGCAGGCACTGAGCCGCGGTAGACGGAGACGAGTGTCGTTTTGGTGGGTTATTGAATTGTTTTTGTTCTCTTATTTTAGTGCAAATGAATTCAGTTCATATTTGAGTGCAGTGCTTTTAGCTCAAGCTGCACGATGAATGTGTCAAATGAAGTGTGTTACACAAGCTCCTTGGCCTTGAGAGAACTGTACAGCTTTCACTGAGCGATCCTTTGTGTGTGTGTGTGTGTGTGTGTGTGTGTGTGTGTGTGTGTGTGTGTCTGAGAGTGAGTTAATGGTCTCTGTGTTTCCACGTATGTACTGTATGTGCTCAGACACTGATGTGCATTAGCAGGCAAGCAATAGCGATCCGAACTGCTTTCACAGAGGTGAGAGTATTGAAAGTTGGGTTGCCACGGCAACCGTGATGGCAACTATAAATCACATTAATGGTGCCTCTCATTGTGCCTCCATCTTGATCAAATTCAGGTGCTGAAAAAATGATGGGGCCCTGCCCAGAGTGCAGCCTAAGCTTTCAGAGAAAAACGAATAATGACAGCAAGTTGCAGTGACAAGTTGGTAGTTCCATATGTGTGTTTTCTGTCAATACCATAATATCTCTCTCCTTAGATGCTAGGTGTGATAAGAGGGGACCAGTAAATTCACTGGTGCTCTCATTTAGGCTGCTCTTCTTGCAGGTTAACGTCCACATGGATGTGCTGAATGTGGTTACACAAAACACTTTACGCCTTTTGGGGCGGGGGGGGGGGGCAGCTTGCCACATTGGACAAGCTGGGAGTGAAAAGGTGTTGGTTTATATCCCCTGATGAGTCCACTGTTGTCTCTGTAGCTCTGTTTTGGTCTCCACCAACTCTTAAAGGAAATATCGGGCTCAGTTTATGTTACGTGTATGTTCACCAGCTAGATGCTAACTTTGTCTGTCTGCTGTTTGGTGTGCAGCAGGTAGGTTACTGTGGGTATAAGAGAGCTTTTTCTGTAAAGACAGCTGCCTGGTGTGGAAGAGATGGTTGATGAGAGTGGTGAGAATGAACCAAAACCGTGAATTGTAAAGTTGTGAGATATAAAACCAAAGGAATGAGTTAAATGCTCTGTAGAGCTGAGTGGAACTGCAGGTTTGGGTGATTTCTCTGTGGCTTTATCAGTACACATTATACATAGTAATTTATTACCATGCTATTACAAAATATTGATTACTGCAACTTTAAAAAGTAATATAAAAATATAAAATACATAACCATAGTCTGTCAAGTAAAATAAGTCCAAGCACATATCCATTCCCCTCACTGTCATTTACCTACTGCGCTGTTCCTGTACAGGCTTGTGGCAGTGGCCGTGGCCTCAAAGTTTAGAGGGACTGGGCTGAAATGAAATTGTCAATTTGAAGTCAGACGAAAAGCCAAAGAAGCATTGTTCACCTCCACCACATCCCTCACACCCCTGCACGGCTGTCTTCACAGAGACAGCAGCAAAGCTTCAAAGATACACATCTGCACACAACACATCCTGCATGCTGCTGCAGTTGACTGTAAAATATCAGCCGCTGAATCTGCAAATTGTTACTTCAGCTGGAAATCCTTTAAAGGCAACATATCGTTAATCTTTAATATGATCAGTAAATATGGTGTATATACTGTATTTTATCTATTTTATATTCTTGCAGCAGTAATAACTAAATTCACCCTCAGGGATCAATAGAGTTTATTGCATCTTCTTCCTCTACCTCCTTTAACAAAAAGGCACCAGTAAAAATGTCTTCCACAGCCACTGACGCAGACCTCCATATGAGCCAATCAACAACAAATACACAACCTTATTTTTACCTTACTAGCTCACTATCTTAGAATAGCCTCAACTTACTATACTTTGTACAACTGGTTTGTACAACTTTGGAAGCTGGTAGTTGTTTGCACCTGCATCTGTAATCTTTTTTTGACACATTACCGTAACTCGTCTTTTGGTGACCACCTCATAGTTTTTGCATACAAACAAAATTATTTCCTTCTTCATGGTCCTCTCCTTCAACTTGATTGGATGCTGTCAGATTGGTTCAAAACAAAGTGTATCTGGAGAATGTGGGGAGTTGATAATGCATTCACATGCTTCTCGATTGTCCCATTTCTGACTTTGGTGTGTTCATGTGCTTGTATGTCATAAAGTGGAACCAACATGGATGCTATCAGTGGTAGGGTATGTTATACTGAATCCGTTTGTTGGCTACTTGGGTTGTTATCTGGGTTTATGCTAATAAGTAATGTTTTTATCTAATCTAGGTCACTCTGTACAGTTACAACATAATACTACTGTATATAACAAATTACATATGAGCAAAAAAATTGATATACATAGATGAATTAATAAAAAGTTATCAACCAAACATTTACTTTCATCCTCCACAGTTATGCATATATGACAACAGACACCAACTCGCCAGCTCATGTAACAAAATTTTCTCTGACTCTCCAAGTTGTTGTTCCAGCTTTAGGGGGTGTTCATGTAAGTGTTCCCAGTTGGAAATTCATTTTTCAGATTATTGCTTGCCATGAGTGTTAGTTGATTCAAGAAATGAAGGGAAATTAATTGATTTGCGGAACACTTTTTAAATTACACACTTTATAATCTTTGTTTGTGGTGTAAAGTATTTTCAAGTTGAAAGGTTTAAGTGCAACTGAAGACATGCGTCAATGTTAAAGTCCAAGTCCACCTGCAGGTCTTTTTTGAGTTTGTCAAGTCTTAAGTAATCGATTTTGTGACTCAAGTCTGACTCTAGTGCAAGTCATGTGACTCGAGCAGTAATCCAAATCTAACAAGTCTGTGATGCTGTTTATGTGTTTGTCTTTGTTCTTGTTTCCTGTTTTATCCTTGAAATCTGAAATTGTTCCCTCTGAGTCTGTGAAGAATTGTCACTCTGCAGATGACTCTGTTTGACTAAAACACAGTTAAGAGAAAAAGGCTTCTACAAATAATCTCCCAGACTGGGATAAGGATCAGTAACTGTGAAGTGTCCTTTATTTTAAGGGCCTTCATTTTCACTGGAACGTGATGCACTCTCCTCAGTGAATGTAAGAACACACACGCATACACAGAGCATGTACCGTGACCTCCCTTTGACATGAAGGGGGCAGCAGCAGTAAGGCGTGACCAGGGTTGGAGGGCATGAATCAAGATCACCATAAACAGAATTAAAAAGAATAAATACTTAGCTATCATAGAGGCCGAGTGATTTATTCTACACATTCACAGCGCTGGCTGAACAGCGGCCCCCGAGAAATCAATATGTAATTATAGACATCCTACCCTGGGCCGTTCCTCTCTCAGCATCCACCTCCCACCACCTGCCCCGCACCACCACCACCACCACCCTCACCCTCAAAACAAATGTCAGAACAGCACTGGGCCCGGAACAAGAAGAACAAGAAATAAAAGGCTTCTCCCTGGTGAGCGCAGCCTTGTGTTTTTGTCTGCTTACTGTCTGTACATGCACAGTTTTTGTGTCTTGGAGCCATTTTGCATTTTCGTTTGTTTTGGATTTGATTCAACAGATATAAAATGAGCAATAAAAAAAATAAAAGGTCATAGTAGGTCTGTATTATGAGATAGTGCATCAAAAAATAGACATACTCAAAGTAATCAAGTCAAGTCGAGTGAATTGTATTAATATAGTGCCAAATCATATCAGAGGTTTTCTGAGGACACGCAGACTATATCAGGGCTCTACAACATTTTTCAGACCATGGTGCTGCTAGACAGACGATCAAGGACCCCCTACTATATATGTTACATTAAAATTTTTGGGTCTTCTCTTGTTTGCGCTCACCCACAGCTGCTAAGTCAGCAGCATGTTGAAGCATGGCTAATGTTAGCTGAGATAGCCTCAAAGGTGGGTAAGTGGGGGGTATGTCAGAGTCTCTTGCTCATGAAGTTACAATATGATCCATTATGGCTCACAAGAGTGTCTGTACACTTGGGATCAATGATCCAGCTAGTAGCTGTGCAACACAAAGATTTAATAGGTTAGCAAGCTGACATTATTACACAAGGATTCATGGGTAGCTTTTTGTCAATGTTGTGTGAATTAAAAGTTTTGCTTTTTTTTATGAACAGGCTGATTTATCTTTGTTGTTGGATTCATGTTGATGTGTATTTTCAGACATAGTATCATTCTAAGGACCGCCAAGGGGTCACGGGCCCACAGACCCATTCACTTTAATATTATTTACAGTGACCCAGGAATCTTAGGCAAGTTTTGTCACAAGTTTGTTTTTGTTTTGTTTTGGTTTGGTTTTTTTTGACTCAGTCAAAATTTAAAGGAATTGGTTGATATAATGACTGGGAAATGCTGGCATGATTCTGTCCAAAGAAATCTGCATAATAGCACCTCTAAGGCTATATATATATATATATATATATATATATATATTTTATTTGTTTAATCCAAAACTGAGGTATACAAATGACAAGTTGTAGTTTTACAGGGGGCTCATGTGCCAGACTGTTTCTTGACTGGAACAATGACTATTTGGAGATTTTTGACTGTCAGCTGTTTCCCAGTCTTTATGCTAAGCTAAGCTAACCATCTACTTAACATAAAGGCATTAGAGTGGCATGAATCTTTTCATCTTGCTCCCGGCACGAAAGAGAATAGAGGTGTCTCCCAAAATGCCAAACAATTCCTTGAAGTAACTTCCTACCAGGTTAGGAAAAAAGACATCCAGGATTTTTTTTAAAGTGTGTTCAGACTGAACATAAAGTGAATTTGACTGGTGTGAAATCAAGGGAAAGACAGAACTGAGTTGAAGTGAAAATGCCCATGGTGGCGCAAAGTGAGGAAAGTTAGAAACCATGTGTGTATGAGTAAAGAAATTGGTACTCTAATTATCTTAATTTTTTGAGATAGTATTTAATAATTTGAGTTGGCATTGCTTATTTTTAACTTACTAATGCATGATTTTGACTCACAAAGTCAAAAGTTTGAGTAAGTATATCATATTTTTGACTTGATTATTCTTAATTCTCTATCAGTTCCTATTCAAAATGCTCTCATCTTTGTCAGGCACATATGGGCTTCCATGGTTTTGAAGCGTGAAAGCCGCACAGTTTTAGACCATGAACACAAGACAGAAGCAATTTGTGAGGGTGTGGCTTATATGAAAACAAAGGAATGTTAAGTTGCCTTTGAGTGATTGATGACTGTTTGAGGAACATTTATTGTATTTCTGAAGCAATCCACTCAGCCCCTCAGTGATTTATTCTTGGAAACCACTACAACCACTAAAATGTGTGTGTATTGATATGTTTATTGTAACACACTGTATGCGAAGACATACACAAGCTGGAGAATATGTTCCATTCAAAATTCAAAAATACCGATATTTCCTCATAATTTTTCTCATTTTTCTCAAAAAGTTGTGACTTGTGGTGGCAGCTTATGGGTGCTAGGTAATACTTTCTGAGTTTAGAATTAGAGGTTTTGCTTGCTAGTTTGCTAACTAATCTTAAGGCAATGTTTCAGTGAGTTATGATGATTTTGAGTCAGCTTCAATGACATTATTGAAATGTACATGATTTTCTAAAAGCTTTCCAAAACACAGGTATGTGTGATATATTTAAAATGTGCACAAAGTTTTGAACAGGAGCAGAAATCTTGCTGAAGCACAAATGAGCTGTAAAAATCCAGGGGTGTATAAAATAATTAAAACTTTATTCATCATCGCTGTGAAGTGTGACATGCGTATGCGTAAGGATTTTACTTCCCCAAACAAAAAACAAAATTATGTTGATTCAGCAGAAATTACATTAAATAAGAAAAGTTTATCTATAGAAGAATTAGCATTTGAAGTATTTGAAACCAATACAGTATGCCTGAGAGCATGTACTGCAGTGTATTTATAGTTTTATTTCAAAAAAGTCACCTGGCACCTGAATGTTGTGTTTTTGTTTGCATAAATAGACATTTTCACCAAAAACTGATGCAGAAAAGGCACAAATTGGTGCTTAAAAATCTCCAGAATGCAGAAAATGAAGTGTTTTGATGCTGAAAATTTCCTAGGGGAGAATCTCCACACCCCTGAGCTGAGGTCCATTATATTGGAAAGAAGGCAGACACCTCTTTGGCCGACATCTCCGAAACTTGACAACTCACACCAAAACAATTCAGATGGATGAATAGTAAAATATACATTTTTTGATTTTGGGGTGAAATGTTTGTTTTTGCATCTGATAAAGAAAACCAAAGGGTAGTGCATTCACACCTAATAACGTTAAGACCAGACTCTGTATTTGGGTCCGTGGTGTCTCCTAAGTGTCCGATGCGGTCATAGAGATGGGCCTCAGTGGGCGCAGGAGTCCCTGACACATTGATGAACAGCTGTACAGGTCTGAACTCTGCTCATTGCTCTGTGCTCACTCCCAACTAAATCAATGGGGTAACCAGTCAATGCTTGCCCACACTCGAGCTATTGCCAAGCCCTTATCTGGCCCCGGCAGTTTAACACTGACCCCCGCACAGGTAGCGGGAGACACACTAATCCATCTCTCCTCGCCCAGACAGGCTCATCTCATCTCATCCCGGCTATCTCTCCCTGCCTCACCCATTCAGTTACTCAAACACATTTTCTCTTCTCTCCTTCAGTTTCTCCCTTCATGTCTCACACAGTTTCATTTCCCCTGTATCTATGTACTCATTCATTTTCCCGCTGCTGCATTTCTCTCAGTGTCCTGATCCATCTCTAAAACCCCCTACCGTCTTCCATGTCACGTCCAGAGCTCTGCCCCCCCCCCCCCCCCCCCCCCTTTCCCCCCTCCTCTCGCCGTGGGTGCCTCCCGGTCTGGCCGCGGGAGAAGGAGCTCTGGTCAAATTGACACACACATCATTGCCTATCAATATCTGCTCTCAATGAGGGCTGAAAATGATTGGGATTTGATTCGCCTCCCCCTCCTTCCGCCTCGGGCTCCAGCGTTTGATTACAAAGAGCTTCTGTCGAGCTGCACAAAAACGTCTGAAAATATCTCAGTATCCATAATAGCCATATGGAAGTGAAGTCATTTGATGCAACACACCTCTCGGATTATTGCAGAGGAACAACAGCAGATTGAGACAGCAGAGATGATTTTATCATAGCAGCAGACAGTGAACGTCGGAAACAGCCATCGCTTAACCAAAGTGTTACCACTGTGGAAACAGTAAGCCAATATCTAGTTCTGTTATAATGTGTCCCTAATTACCTTCTAATAATGTCTAATAAGGGTCTAACAGTGGGAAATAAAACAATTGAGTTTCCAGTACAGCTCTGTTGTAATGTTGTAATCTAATAAAGGGTCTAATATTGTCTAATAAAGAACATTTTTCTAGTTTTTGTCTAACTTGAAACAAAGTATGGCTTGTTCCATATTATTAGTGTACTGTAAAACCATGCAACCATGACATATTAAGACGAAACACTGTTTTAATAGTGAATCTGTGAAAAAACACAGCTCACTTATGCAGTTACTGTAAACATAAACACTTCTCTGGTGTTAGACTAATCTATAGACCTGCAACAATTAATCACATAATGAATAATTAATCGATTCTTAAGTTAACCGCCAACTATTTTGATAATCGAGTAATCTGTTTGGGTAATTTTCCAGCTACTTAACTGTGATTGTTTTCTGGTTTCTTTCCACGACATTTGAGGACGTCATCTTGGACTTTGACACTGATCAACATTTTTCACCATTTTTTGGTCATTTTCTGAACAAACAACTATCAATCGATTAATTGAGACAATAATAGATCAATTAATTGGCCATGAAAATAATCGCAGTTGCAGCTCTACTAATCATGATAACACAAAACTCTGTGAGGGCCAGTGTGAAAATTATTGGGGTAGGTAGGGGGCAGAATCTTATATTTCAGGGGTTGTCAACCTTATGTAACTTAAAAGGATTCTCCACTTTCCATGATAACCCACTCAATATGTACTCACCATTATGCCGATGTGATGATAGGTGAAGATCTTCAGTTCACAAAACAATCCTGGAGTTTCAGCAGAAAACAGGGTAGCAGCCAAATCCAGTACAATGGCAGTGAATGGTGGCCACGGATAAAACATTAAAAATAGCACACAAAACAAACACAAAATGTCTCCATCCTGCTTGTTCGTTAATCCAAGTGCT
>JAJHUR010073333.1:0-10951 GCA_027495735.1 Lutjanus campechanus
GTATAGTCAACAGTGACTTTTTAAAAAAAAAAAAAAAAAGCCAAATGTTATTGTATTTTTTCTTTGCCATTCAGGTTTGTCAGTTGGCTACTGTAGGCTGAACTGTAAAAACAGTGTTACCAGATGTTCAACATAAAGCTACAGTATGGTGCACAGATCTAAGAGTATTGTGTTTCAGCTCAGACTATCACACATTTGAAATCCAGCTACAAAGCGGCTTGTCATTGTGTGTAGTGTGTGTACAGTGTATATGTGAACATGTGTCTGTATTGGCTGTGTTACTTGTTTGGGCTCAGATTACAGTGACTAAGTAGTCCACATTTAGGCTACATCATGTACACATGCAATGATTTTCACATGTTTACTCCTCAGAGCTTTAACGTCTCCCTCAACAGCAATAAGAGCCATTGAAAGGACTTTCATTTTAAGTGCCACACTGTTCATGCAAGCAGTCCAAATACAATCCGAGGGAAGTTATTGTTTTTACAGTAAATAATGCTTCTACTCAAACCCAGTTTCAGAGGTATCAGGCTTGCATGTGAAATCTTTCATAGAGTCATTCCTTGTTGTTGAGAGTTATTGGCTCACTCGTATGAGAGCCAGAAATATTACTTAAATACAAGTAAAACTACTGGTGTTAAAAATACAAAAGTAAAAGTACAAAGTATTATTTAACTCTGTTACTCAGAGTATTATTTATTTATAATGAATCAGTTAAAAGGGGTTTCTGTTTCTCGAACACTTCAATAGTCAAATTACTTCCAGCTGCTGCACAGCACAAACTAAAACCACAGTAAATTTTTCTTCTAGAATAAAAACTGTGACACATGCAAAGTCAAATTATACTATACTTGTTATTTTTTTAAGAACTGTAAATAAAATACAATAATCACCTGCCAACATAAAAGCTGTGGGCTTTTGGCCCAACCCACTGATTAAACAAATTAAACCATCGGTTAAGAATATTTCTGTAGTCTGGGCAGCTCTGACCTTGACAAATGCTTGCACATATAAAATTAAATTCAGATTTGCTTAAAAATGATATTGCCTCTACTGTATATTTGAACATACATTCTAAAATCTCTGTCAAATTTTAATATAATAATAGCTGATAGATGGAGCTGCAGCGATTCACTAATTATTGAATTAATCACCAACTATTATTATAACTATTATTAATAATTGATTAAAAAAGTCAAAAATTCCTGATTCCAGCTTCTTAAATAGGAATACATTCTGGTTTCTTTACTCCACTATGACAGTTGAATATCTTTGAGTTGTGGACAAAACAATATATTTGAAGATGTCATCTTGGCTTTGGGAAACACTGCTCAACATTCTTAGGTGTTTTCTTTTTATAGACCAGCGTTTTTTAGACCAAACAACTAATCAATTAATTGAGAAAATAATCGCCAGATTAATTGACGATGAACAAAACCCTACTTATAGATGCCAACCAAGACGAATTTGGAAAGGTTAACGCTTAACAGCTCTCAAACTTGAAGAAATCCTTCAGAGGACAGGGAGGAAACGAGTTGAAGGGAGGAGAAAGGCATGACCTCTCTTGGCCACACCACCTTGGCCAAAAGATTAACCAAACAGCGGCCACTGACAAACATTCAGGAAATCAGAACCACATGCTTGAAGGGAGGTGTACTGAGGTGCTTATTTGTTTTTGCTAAATTAATGGGGGCTAATTGATAATGTCATTACATCACAGGAGGGGCACGGGGAAGGGCAGGGGTAAAAATCAAGGAATGCTGCCCATCAGTCCTCTTTGAATAGCACATATGCTGGGCTCAGTGAGACTACCCAGAAGATTAAGATCTGTTCAGTTAACCAGGAGCAGACCTGTGTCTAACCCACAGCTTCACGGACGCGGACACAGCCATCTCACATCTTTCACTGGCCTCACAGGCGTGTTTTAGAAGACCTAAAGTGGTTATGATGTATCATTTACCACAACACAGAGCTCAAAATTAACTAGTCAAAAACAGCAGCATTCACTGTTTTTATTACCTCCGCCAACGAGCACGAGACAGTTAAGAACCTGCTACATTATTGCAATTGAAAATATCAAATTGTTAATCATTGTTCACTTTAACTTCAGCAATTTTTGAAAAACAAACTTTTGGGTGTCTAAAAGTTCCTCTAAAGAGGAAAAGTAATTTATCTCAACAAAACATTATTAGTTGGTAAAACTAATGAGTTTCATTTGGGCACAAATCTGTTGTAAGTTGCGTTGAAATTTTCAGTTTTCTCAACTTTTTTTATTTTTACAGTGTAAAAGTATGGTGGCTTGCTGAAAGAAAGCTAAAATAATGAATGAATGAATGAATCACTGCAGCAAATTGACGCTGTTTCGTTTTTTCATCACACATTACACTGAAATCAAAATTGAATTTATGGAGGTTGCAAGTTTGGTGATTAAGTTACTCTAAAATCAGATCAACGATGTGGTGACTTTTTTATTAAACTGAAAGTAATGTACAGTATATCTGTCAGCCTTGCAGAAACATTAGACATGAAAACAGAAACTTATGGGACCAAATGACAAAAAGAATTTACTACCATACAATGAAAACCCAGAATGATGCTACAATTAGTGTCATATTCTATAATACTGTGTATAAATAGTATTTATTTAACATAAATATATAGAAATGTACAGCTACAGGATGAGATAGTTGACTCTTCTGTCAAGGGAAAATGTCAAACATCATTATGGTTTACAACACTTGAAAGAAAATAGTTCATGACAAGCTGCGTCTGTTATGTATTGAGCAACAAAGGATGAAAGGATTGACTAATTTTGTTACCATTAATATTGTGAAAATTTAACTTGGATCATTTTAAATCTACAAAGCTCACAATTAAAGAGAAAAGTCCACATGGTCAATAATTCAGCGCTGGAGTGGACAGAAGGTCTGTATCTGCTTACAATCAACACCACTTTCTGCAGTTCAGAGCTTCAGAGCAAGTGCAGCTGTGGGGGAGAGGATGGTGGCTCATGTGCTGCACAAGTGATTTAGGAGACAGCGAGGGGGTTTAGAGAAGGAAAACAAGTTCATTACACTTCCATACTTGCATATCACTCCCCAAAGACCTGTCAATGAGGACAGTGGAGAAATGAGTGGGCCTCATCCTCTCCTCAAAAAGTTATTAGAAGAAGCCCTGGGGTGAACATGTCATTTACAATTCTTACCCCGAGACCCTTGACCTCAAACTCTCTGGGGTCACTGCTTCATTTCAAACAGTTTGTGTTGATCTGGTGCACGCCAAGCACAAGTTTCATGCTTTCTCCCAAATAGCATAAGCCGGTTTTGTGCGTGTATCTGTGTAGGTTGCAGGGGTGGTGTGATGGCAAATGATTACAAATGTCTCCGTTGTAGCTTAATTGGATCAAGCTGACTCAGAGCTTATTGAACAAGATCTTGGTTGTTTCAAAGCAGATGGATTAACAATTAAATTTGTTTGGTAATTCCGTGGAATACACCTTGAACAGAAAATAAGACGCATTAACTTGAATAAATTACATTTTTCCCACAGGGAATATCATTAGCGGGGAATTCCTTCTTATAGCCTCCCAAAAGACTTTGTCTTACTTTTCATCTTTTAAATGGGGGAAAATGTCGACAGTAAGACTCATCTCTTTCATGATTCCTTGCACGCCATAGTTTGTATTTGCATAGCGCTAATCTGTTTTACAGTAAATGCTCTGGAGCCATAACCTCTTGTATTGCAGGAGCTACATCCTATAAAATATCACAAAGGTCACTCAAATAGCTTTCACAGCTATAATTAAATCTAGATTTTTTTTAATTTCAGTATGTTCTGTTGTGAATTTAATGGCTTGTTAGATATCACATGCTGATGATCTCTTTTTGAATTATGATACTGTAAACAGTAATCAGGATGTGTGGGGACATAAAATCTGCCTGAAAACAACACAAAAAAATAAAAAACAAGAATGAAGAACCTTAAGAATAAGATAATTGAAATGTAGGACAGCAATGTTTTGATCAAATTCTTAATATACACAATGTAAGCTCGAATATGTGATATATATGTTTTTTAATGTGATAAAAATGAAGTTGCCACATCAGTTCATAAACTCAAAAATTGGAGGTTATATGAGCTTAAATATTTGGAGTTGTTATATGGTTATATGATAGGATGTAGGTGCCTATATATATTTTCACCCCTCTTATTGCATTTAGTTAACAGAACTGAATAATATCAGGTGTAAAACCCAATCTTTTCATTGAAAATTATGAGTTTAAAAAAGAAAGTCCTACTGGTACTCAACATTTTTTATGTTAGAAGAACTTCTAAACAAATTTTATGTTTTCACAACTTATTTCAATTAATTAATTTGAGCTATTGGTTTTACAGTTTATGATGAGTAACCAGCACCAGTGATATATAGTGTGGTACATTGTAATGAGGTTAGCTGAACGAGTAGTGCTACTGAATTGTGTCAATGTCCATTCCACATAAAACTCCACCAAATAATCAGAGACACGGTATCCTAAAATGTTAAAAAATACTGAAATACAATAATGGAGCATATCAAACTTAACAACAGTATGCTTATTACTCATGTAATCATATTATAAAATGATTTTCAGTGTTTAGTCAAATTATGCATCACATCTTTTGACAAGTCAAAATCACAATGTAAAAATGTTGACATTGCTGTTAAAGTGATCACATCCTGACAAAACTGTTTCTGTTCAGAGTTGATTTTTAGGAAAATTAGTTATTTGTGACAGATTCCTTTTTCAACTTTGCCAAGTTGATAAAATGCTTCACCTTGAAAGAGAAGTCAAATCTACTGAGAGCAGTATCACTGCCAGTATTTAGGTTTGATGTGTTTAAGAGCAGTAGTGAGGTTTTTAGAAATATGTGCTGTGGCTGAAGCTGCTGTACCTGTGTACGAGCAATACTTTTCACATTAACATCAACTGGCAAGCCATTAAACTGGTGCAGAGCCTCCCAACTTTGACTTGGCCTGTGACTCACCAAGTGCACAAAGATAAGCCCTCGCTCAATAGAGCCAAGACTGCAGTTAGCATATTAGCTTGACAGAGGAAAATAATTTGTCAAAACCTTATTTTAAAGCACTATGAATGTCATCCTGTGTTGCCGCTCTTAATTGAAATGTAGTTTGCCAAGCAAGGAAATATATGGGCACACATGGATGGTGTCGGCAGAATGTTTTATGGTGATGGTAAGCACACCTGGTTAATATTAGCATCCTCCTTACTGTATACTTTACATTCCTCATGTCAGTTTTAGTTTGATTTATCCGCGAGAGGCTCGCAGTAGATAAAAAATAGAGTTGTATGTTTTAGCAAATCAGAGATGTTCTGATAACTGGGGGGAGATAAATATGTAAAACATTTTTACAGATTATTTAGGTGCGAGGTCATTTCTCTGATAACTGTAAGCATTGCAATTATATTGCGATGATGATTTACGTCCGGCCACTTGAGGTTTGTCATCTGCAAATAATTCAGGCCAAGGGACTGAGCCATTTCATGTGGCTAAGATCTTCAGAGAACTTTATTCAGAGAGGCTGTTTGGAAGTTTAACAGCTGCAGCAGCGGAAATCATTTACATTGCGTGCGCTCATCTTTAGTGGACTTCCCTGTCATTCCAATAGCTCAATTAAACCTGTTAATCACAAACTTTCGATATCTGAATGTAAAGATTTACATCGTTGCTCTGTAAAGTTACTTTGCTGATGCTTTGGTTTTAAACGCTTTTAATCAACAGACGCAATTGAGAATGCAGGTTGTAACGAGCACATCAAGCTTTGCAGATGCACATACACCCCTTACTTATCATAATCTATATTCTGTACTAAAACTAAGGTTGAAAATGAGTTTGCCCTTCCCCCCCTTTGTGAACCTTGCCACAACCCCGGGCTCCTGAACCCACTTGTACATTTTAGGCCTCGATAATAAACCAACATCTGCAGAACTTACAAGTGCTTTACCAGAGTTAATTGAGTAAATTGAAGCAAGCTGCAGAGCAGTGCTGATCTATGATCCCCTGTTGAGGGCCCAGAAGGGAGACAACAGATTTACTGCAAGGACAGTGGGCGGCCTTTTGTTCAGGCCCTGGTTCATGGGAAGTTTGAGGTCAGTCGGGATTAAAATATCTTAGGGAACAAATGGAGTAATTTGAGTGCAATATAAGGAGCGCTCTGCCAGTTTTGACCAAGGATCCAGGTGTGATTTATTTGATTTTAAGCCCCATGTCCCTTTTTCATCTTTTTTTTTTACCCCTTCCCTGTTATTTAGGATTTATAGATAACATGAAGATTGGCCCTTTTTAACAAGCCCTTTAGTTCTGGTTGACATAACCGCGAGAGAGGGAGTCATGCATATGAACACAAACAAATACCAAAGGGGAAATATCTGTCCTTTCTCTTGGGGGCAATTCTGCTTGGCCTCATTGAAGTGGTCTATAAGTGAGTATGACATGCTATCCAGATTAATGAAAAACTCTAGATGCAAATTCAGGATGTTAGAGGGGTTCAGGCTTGTCTCCAGTCACTGTTCATTGTTAATTCATTGCTGAATTAATGTGTTTCGTACTTAGCCACATCACTTCTCATGCATTTGCCTTTCAGTGGACTGTTGTCATAGTATGTATGCATGGACTTAAAAGTATTAAGTTTATAATTTAGCATGAATTAAGGCTCTTAAAAGGAATTTAAAAAGTCTTAATTACGTCATTTCCCAGGTATTATATTTTATAGCTTGTTTTCAATATTTGTATTTGTCAATAGAGTTTGCATGTTGTTTAGGTATTAGATTTAACACCAGCTTTCCTACGTATAGCCTGCATGATCATTTGTGTTTTTGTAAATCAAACCTGATAGACAGAAGGAGTGCTACCATTGATAGCAAGTTAGCTATACCCCACAAAAATACCCAAATGAACCAGAAGCCATGGTGAGGGGGAAGGAGATATGTTAAGTAAGCATGCATATCAGATTCATTTGTAAGGGGGCATAACAATTTAAGTTACCAGGGTCAAGAGTTTGATCCTCAGCCTGGTTTTCTCCCGAAGGAAAGAGCCAGGTGGTGAAGGTGGTCCTTTCATACGATGATTGTGTTAAATTGAGCATTAAAGAGAAACTCTCAAGGGCCCTCATAAAATGCCAGTGAGGAGATGTGACTGACATTGATAGCACCAGAAGGACTGAGCGTGCTGATATTTAGTGATGTGTACAGAAACCGTGTTACTCCCCCTTAATGTTTATTCTACCTCATAAGTTTTTATTGATGTGTGGGTTTTAATTAGCCGCTTGCTACTTTTAGTTTCCAGCCTTTTCCAGAGAATTTTATTGGTTAGAAATGCAACAGTGAAAAGCTATTTAAATAACATTTAGCTTTGAACCTCCATCAGTTATGACATGCTACATTTGAGATAATTGCAGTAGCTTGTAGTCTCTGCCTTTAAGCCTGGTCGGCTGGAGTGGCTAACAGAGTTTGCAGAGTGGGAGGCAGCCATGTGACTTGGAAGAAGACAAAGGCGAGAGGATTTAGATGTGGATTTGAGTCTTGAACAATGGAGTGATGGAGCAAATATGCCTTGATGGCTCAGAAGGCCCCTAACATGTACAATGTAACAAAGAGAGCTGCTGATTTCAGTTCAGCCTGCATCTTCTGTGGTGTCGAAGACCGACTCAGCAACTCAGTGTAGAGAAAAGCTGGCTGGTGAAGTTGTCTTTTCATCAAGATTCATGAGCTCTAAATTTTACACTTTGGGCCAAGTATAAATTTTCAAGTATTTTCCTTGTGTGGAGGCTTGACCCTGCTTTAAACTGCTTTTTGGGAGCATTTTCAATGTTTTGTTTTGTTTTTTAGCATCACAGACAAATAACCACAATTATGACAGTTAATTGTCCAACCAGAGACCTAAAATCAGCACCACTTCTCACTTCTTTTTTACCACATCCAACAAAGGAAAGCAGATTCGTGCATTACTGATTGAAAGAATGTCTAAAGGTAGTGCTCTTGAGAATTAATTTTGTCTGGTTGCAATTAGATGTTAAGTAAAAACAGAGAGCATGTAAATATCCACAGCTTGGATTTTGGTTTGACCAAATATATTGCTGTAGATAGTGTTGTGCTCATTGGTTCCACTGTGGATACGTGCATTTTCCAAATTTTCCATCAAAGTGAGTTTTAAACTTCCGTCCACAACCGTCATGTCAGTGTTTTGCTCCAGTGTGTGTAATATGAAAACACTGTGTCTGACAGTTACAGTCATTGTTATGAAGTCCTATTCAGCAGCTATTATACATGCTTTTGGAAGCATTATATGCTTCTTGCAGCTCTGTAAGATTAACAAAGTGAACAAAGTGGTCACTGGAGCCCTGTTGTTCTTCTCATTTTTTCTCGCTCTCACATTTTCTCCCTGTGTTTATTGTAAACAGTGTCACTGCCACAAATCATACTGTGTATTTTATTTCACGCACAGTATTTTTATATTTTCTTTGGCATATACTAATCAGAAACGGGTTTGTATTGGCACTGCAGTTTGCAGTGATGCATTCATTGATCAAACAGTCAGAAATAAACAAGAAATAGTGACTTAACTAATAACTAAAAAAATAATGAAAACTGATTTTGGCCAAACATGAAGGATGATTTAAATTAAGTGCAGGAAACTACTGACAGAACTTCCACAGCAGACCAGAGTGAGTCAATGAAGTGATGAGAAATACTGACAGAAAGTTAATAAACTTTATTTATTATGTAGTATGAAAAAAAAGACTTTTTGCAACAATAGTTGTTAAATAGACAGTTGAAAGTAGAATTTGGGACATTTGCAAGACACTGAGGAAAAAAGTTCATTTCAAAACCTGCATGACCAGAGCACCTGTGCAGTAATGACATCATGTGTTACTACTGCACGGTTGTATTGTTTTTAATTGAATGCAACTTTGACAATTATCTCCTGTAAATTCAAAAAAGCAAACATGCAAAACATTTTTGTTTTTTGGTATGTCAGTGTTATGTATTCAAATATGGTCGCAGAGTGGTTTGTTATGATTCCTGAAAAACTGCATGTCATAACTCACAGAGCACTGCGTGCCTGCAGACTTTGAATATTTCCAGACACATGAAAAAAGAGGCATCATCTGTTTTTGCCAGTCATGTAGATTTCAGAATTTTTGCACCTCCAACTTTGCAAGTTCAGGACAAATTTCCATCCAGAAGTTCCTCTTGACTCCACCAAACTTGTTCAGAGCACTGACTGGCCAGATTGTTTCACCCCCTAAACACGCACCAAAATATGAGAATAGATTCTTCTTAATCCCACCTGTTAGCATCTGCAATCTGTTCACTTTGAATGTGCTGCACACAGCAGTATCCACAGTGCACTAGACTGCTCTGTATCTGTATTTGAAGACCAGAAGTGATGTTTTCTAGCCTAACATTCATTAGCTGTGCTATTGTTGTGCTTTTAACAATTGCATATAATTAATTATTAAATATATATTATATAAAACTCTTATAAATAAAAATACATTATATACCTAGAAACAAGTAACTATTCACAGCTATGTAGCAGACATTTAGTAGTGCTGGGCAATATTTTAGTGAGTTGCTGCAAACAGGATGCAAACCTGCAGCTGTCTGTAGCAGGAACATCCTCAGTCTGCTGTTGTTATTGCACATACTCACAGGGATTGCAATGTACAAATAGCCTTAGCTGGTGGGGCAAATTGCCCTGTGGCATTTCCTAAGCACATTTCCCAGCGAAGCATCCTCCGATTCTTGGCTGTGTCTTTAATGTGTGTAATAATGTCTGTTAAAGGTTCCCAGGTCCAGGTGAGCATTCACAGGTGAGTGTAGTTAGTGGGACTGCCAGGGGTTCATCCATTAAAGCCATCACTGTGGAGCCTTTCGTCACAGCGTTTATTCAATAGATATTTGGCTGTTGCTTCTGAGCTGCCATGCGATTTCTGTGGTTCTGGTTAAAGGATAATGTAAAACATAAACAGCTGTTTCATTTCTAGGAAATATTTCTTATATCTCCCAGAAAGTTCACAGAACTCCGATAAGAAATGAAAAGCCAATGAATTTATCTAATACATAATAATCAAATTACAGTTGTGAGAGAATTAACTCTAATTGCTTCTCTTCACTCCCCCTTGGACACACACACACACACATTAGGACACACATTCACACACACAGACAGCCCCATCTGTCTAATAAGGACATTCACAAGCAAAAATTAAAGCATATGCTATTATCACTGAGCATGATTAAACATTTAGGCCAAATCTGGCTCTATTCCCAACTCGAATTTATAACCAGATCTTTCTCATGTTCCTTGTTGTCTCATTATCTTGCCCAAAATACAAAGGCTATATTCCCTATGCCAATAAATTTCTTCGTGATTGGACGCAAAAGATAATTAGCCATGTTGTATCAATGGGCTGCCAGCCACACCATCTCTTGAAACCTTTCACGCCCAGACGTGGCCAACAATTGGCTCCATGCCTCCTTCATTCACATACAGTAGAGTCAGTGAGCAACTGCATGAGGGTTTCACAATGGGAAGGGGAGGGAGCAACACACACACACACACACACACACACACACACACACACACAGCAAAACAGGCAGAGAGAGAGAGAGAGCAGGGGAGGAAAGGTGGGAGGGTAAAAAGGGAGGGAGAATGAAATAGCGGGCCAAACTCGTTTTCCGCTTGATGGGTTAGCTGCAGAGAATGCGCCTTTACTAGGTAAATGATTAAGGGGGGTGGGAGGGGGACCTATGCTGCTCTGCCATTATGTACTTCAAAGGTCTCCAAAGGCAGGTTAAATGAAAAGCAAATGTGTTGCCCTGCTGCTCAAATACCTCAAATGTTTTAGCAGGTGCAAGCAATGAAGAGGTGGGCAGTGACAGCCGTG
>JAJHUR010073335.1:0-10145 GCA_027495735.1 Lutjanus campechanus
CCGCCTGAAGATAGAGCGCAGTGATGATAATATTTTCAACATCTTCACATAAAAAGTAGTTTGGCATTTGAGAAACATCGTCCACCAACTTTGACTGCGATTTTTTTCCACAAAGCATCTGCCTCCTCTTGTCCTGCCAGAGTTTTGCATGTTGTGTCCTGTTAGCTCGGGACATGGTTTCCAGTCAAGTACTTCATTTTCCTGACCGGACAGCAGCCAAAGATCTAAGCCAGGTTTGTATGGCTCCTGTCCATGCTCTCCTCCCCCCTTCCTGGGGTGGTCACACAGTTACATTTTCATGGTTCTGGCCATCACTTCTGTCGGTTAAGATAACATAGTACCAAAATAATTGCTGAGCTGTCGGAACATGGAGACATTGATAAAAATAGGTCCAACAGAAACAGCCGGTAAGACAATCAGACAGGTTGTAAACAAGCTGACAGTTCAGTCAAACCTATTTGTAGGAGAAACCAAGGCGAGCTGTAAAATTATTACCCAAAGTGTCTGGTTGTAAACATCCATCACGGTATACAGACCAACTTGCTTGCTCAATGACCTTGCTGTAGTTGTGTGCACCGACTGTGACACCCATTTATTTTATTGGTGTACTTTTTTTCGCTCTTTCTCTTCTGTTTTCCTTCATTTCTTCTTTCTCTCTCTCTCTGTCTTTTCAAACAACTACGACTTCCATACACACACACACACACACACACACACGCTCACAAACAAATACACACTCTCAGTCATGAAACAAAGGTTATTCACTGCAGCACCCACCAAAACTCACATCACACCATCCCACGGGGTTGCAGACTCTCACGCTTTTGGCATGAAACGCCCTCTTTCAGGCTCTGTCTCCTACTCTCATGCTGGCCAAACAAACCTCACACCAAATACAAAGGAAGCCACAAAGCCACTGCTTTTTGAAACTATATCTGAGTTATAGTAAAAAGCCACTAATAGTTGGCGGAGGTGCACAGAGTATGACCGGTTTAGCAAGGTTTTTTTTTTTTTGTGGGCAGAGCTTAGGTGGAGGCAAAATAATTCCCTAAACACATTAGCTAACACTAGGTTGCAAGTGTTGTTAGCTTGTTTCTTCACAATGACTGGAGAAAATGCAAGCTCTTCTAAATATGTACGATCACTTACACTGTGAGCAGACTGGCCGACCCGCACTGAGTTGATGGACGATCTTTCTACGACTGCCATTGAGGGTGGGACAAATATTTTGGTTGGTAAACTGGGGGGCAATTTTTGTCATTTTATTTTACTAATTTATTGGGCTGCACAAGTGACAGGTGCTGAGGATGAGTGAGGTGAAAACAGCCCATAGAACAAGAGTGTTTTCACCTCTAATGCCGTGAATCAAGGCTTTATTTCGACAGTGGAGAGACTGACCAAGACGGTTCTGGTAAATTTTATTTTGTTTCTGTCTCTGCCTCTTTAAAAGAAGTGTGTTTTACCGAGTTAAAAAGGAAATTAAAGCTTGTGTTAGGTAACTTAAAAAAAGAGAAACTTGAATTCAGAAGCTGTTCAAGAGACAGTTTACAAAAGAAACTACTGACTCATAGACTGTTTGCAAGGTAAGAGAATAGTTGATTGGATTATAATATTATTTATATTATGCATGATTCTTTGTGTCCTTTTCTGTTCTTCACATCAGGGTTCCAGGGATAAATGTTACCAGCAGAAATGCAGAACTAACGTTAGCTTGAATCTTAAATATTTCTGGTTTCTTGAATATTTACTTAGGCTACTTTACTGTAATAACAGAGGAGTATCCCGTCCTTGTAAAAGCATTTTGTAGCACTTTCCAAATTGAGGTGATTATTATAACACTCACAATTTGTGCTATTCACCTGCTAGTCAAGCAAGTTAGCAACATCTGAATACAAATAACTGAGAATACTGTAAGACTCACAATTTAAGACAAAGCAAGACAAATGCATGCATTCACCTGTCTACAGGTGCAGACAGATAGCTGGTCAATATATGTCAGGTGAGTGTTTCTCAGACTTTTTACGCCATGTACCACCTCACAAAATGTTGATCTTTCCAAGCACCACCTCACTGTTGTGCACCGTTCGGTTCTAGCGAGTGCTGTGGACACTTCACTGGTGCTCCTTGAAAAGCCACCTGCGGTTGTGCTGCCGTCCAACACGGCTGCCAAAAATATTCTCCTCCTGGTCGCACTTCTCTTCATAGTATTTCCTGTTCGGAGCCAAGACTGCAGTGTTTTCTGAAGCCTTCATTGTCAGTCTCTTCATGTGTGTGCACTGCTACGTGCATGATTGTGACTCCGCCGCAGGATGATATTGAAACAAAAATACAGGAAAGACTAAACTTATTTTAAATTACATGTCAGTGATCTTTTATGTAGTTTCAATGAAAATCTGGTAGCATTTTGATAGATTTATATGTTTCTGAATTACAGCCTGACTGATACATCATTACTGGCCTGATATGGGCCTACAGAGGATATGTCAGTATCAGCGTACAGTATATGTTTACTGATATGAAAACTTTTTTTTTTACAGAACATATAATACAGAAACAAAACTCTGCCCTGCTGTTTTACAACCTGCCCCTAAAATAAAATATATATTATTCTAATAAAGTTATTGGCTTAAGAAAACAGCATCCTGACACACTGCACAAGCCACATAAAAAGGTCTATTTACAGACAGATTAATCTTGATAAAAAATAATTATTTGGAATTTGTTCTCAGTGCCCAACTCTACTTAAAGATAAGGAATAGTTCACTTAAAAATGCATAATTAAGTATGTGTCTCATCCTACGGTCTGTGAGCCAGTATTGAGAGCAAAACCTGCCCCTCTTCTGTGGTTAATGTTCATTTCAGAGCGATCCTTAGTCCAAGCAGTCAAGCAGTAGATGTAAAGTGTGCACACACTACTGGCCATTTTGAGTGAACTAAATCAGCAGAAGTTGTGTTTATAGCACACTTTTGCTGGACGGTCAGCTTTATACAAAAACAAAAAAAAAAACTGGGGGACATAAATTGAGAGTACACCCATTTCTCCAGGAACCACTACACCACTGAGTTTATCCACACTCATCTTCTGTTTAGATTGTATTTTTGTTTCACAGACATTTCTAGCCAGAGCTCTGGAGGCAGAAATAACCTCATTGGTTGTGTTAGACCTCAGCGGGGGAGCCAAGGAATCACTTTTTCAAAGTGCAAATTAGGCAAACTCGCGCGGGATAAAAGAAACTCTGGTCACAGGGTAAAGTAGAAAACTACAGCAGCCATTAATTTTGCTATTGCTGCATATTCAGTGGTGTAGTAGGAAGACTCAACACTTTATTTATTAACATTCGTACTCACTCCTCTACCACTTCCCCACCCTCCTTTTTTTCCCCCTCACGCCTCCATCTTTACCCACTGCCCCCTCACACACCCTCCTACTTTTTCTCCCTGTTGCCCTCATTACTTCACCCCAGGCTTCACTTCTCTTACTCTCTCTTCACAACTTTCTCTTCCACACTCACAACCATCCATCTTTTCTCCGCCTGTAGCTGTTCCCACCTCTCTGCCTTCCGTTTCCATCACGCAAACCACACCTCCCCCGCCACCCCCCATATCCCCACTCTCGCCAATTCATCTCCACCGTAGCTTTTTCTTAAAACTTCAGTCCACTTTCGTGATCTACTTTTTGTAAAGCGCTCTGATTTCTTTGCCGCCACTTTTCTTCACCCTCCCAAAAGTCTTTTCATTCCCGTTCTTCCACTTATTCATCTCCCTCCCTTTTCTTTTCACGATCTGGTTCATCCGCCCCTACACTTTTCTTTTGGCGCGACAGAAAGGCAGAGAGTATTCGAGTTTAATTCACACTTTAAAACACTCTTCATCAATATGTAGCGAAGGATCAGGGCCGTTACACCAATGAACCAAACCCAGATAATCATTTCTGTTTTTACAAAGGTAAGAGCAGAGCAAACCACATTATTAACCGTGGGATTAAGGACCTTGAAAAGAAAATAAAGCCTGATACATTGTTGAAGGCTGAAAAGTATTCTGAAATCACTTTTTTTTGTACTTTTTGGAACAGTCTTTGGGTCGACTCATCTGCTCAAAAACACGAAGACTAGACCGGCCAACACTTTCTAGTCCACCTCTGCTCCACGGGCCATTGTGTCTGTAAAAAAAAAAAAACTGCGATTAGAGCCAACAGGATTCAAAAGAACCCAAGAAAGAACAACTTGTGTTGTTTATGGAGCATCAAATCTAACATACCCAAGGTTCCAGAGGTGGGAAGTAATTAAGAACACATTAGCTGATTTCTCAGGTGTCTGTGCTTTTAACTTTCTACCTTTTTCCCCTCACGATTTAACACAAATATCTGTACTTTTTGCTCCTTCCCAACTGACTGTTTTCAACCTAAATGAATGGGACAGTAACACAGAAAAGACGATTTCTTGGTGTGTCTATCAGGGCATATCAAGCACAACAGATGTAACAAGATGAAAATTACATAACACGACAAAAAATTGTAGACTAAACTTTCTAGGATTGTGTTGATGTGAAGTAAGATAATTGGCAAACCCCAGAAAAATTGGGCCCAACTTTTTACAGAGAGGACAAGGAAGAAGGCGAGGAGCTTCTTCTCAGGTAGCTCCTGTCCTCTCTCCAGCCAGGACCTTTAAGCTCTGTGAACTTAAGAGTCCCTCTGGCAACAAGAAATGTATGTAAGAAGTCCTTTGTCCCAAGTAGAAACACTCTGGGACTGATGAGATTTAAACCACAGACATGACATGAACTGCTTTTAGGGTTTAATGGACATAATAAAGCAAAACAAAACAAAACAAAACAACATAACAGGCAAAATGATGAAACAGCGAAGAAGGTAACAAGATATATAAAACATAACAAGACAAAAAGGATGTAACGAGACAAAAAAGACATGACAAGGCAAAAGACACAAGACGGAAAACAACATAAAAGATGTAAAAAGACATAACAAGACAAAAAAAGATGTACAAGACATAAAAATATGAAAAAGATGCAACAAGTCGAAAAATGTCATGAAAGACGTAACCAGACAAAAAAATAATGATGAAAGGACGTAACAACATTAAAAGCTATGTAAAAGATAAAACAAGATGAAAACGATGTATCAACAAAAAAGACATAAGATCAAACAAACAAGAGATGAAGCCAGGACAAATGTCCTTCAGAGGGCAACTTTTTACTTTTATACTTTAATTTCAGAGCCTCTACTTTTCACTTTTGCTTGAGTAAAGAAGATGAACCAGTACTTCTACTTTTACTAGTGTTTTTTAAAAAAAAAAAAAAAACACAAGTACCTGTACTTCTACTAAATCATGTGTGTACTTTCCCACCTCAACAAGATTCCAAGTTGTGACTTGCTCATAGACAGTATGAAAAATAGTGGATGGGGCTGTGAGGTCATCCATAGGTTTCTGAAGCGAACAGCATGGCAGCTCTGGCTGTCACCACCTTGGCAGTGCCTGACTCTGCTTGACTCTGCTTAATGGGCAAAGAGGTGGAGCGTGAGTGGAGCTGAGTCAAACCAAATGAAGCAGCTATCTAGTGGCCAGCCATCTGTGGTGGTACCCTCCTGTCATTCAAAGGGGGGGAAGTCCTTAATTAAGCAGAACTTTAAGGCTTATTATAACTCAAATGGACGAGTTAAATAAACATTTACTCCCTGTGCAGGTGTCATGAACCACAGCTGGTTTTTGTACCAGTCTGTAAACGTGTTTATTTCTGCCGTTTGTTGGCCATTTTAACATGTTCTGCGGGGATTGACTCGTTTTTGGAGCCAGCCTCAAGTGGCCGTTTTTGGTACATCCGTGTTGGCTTCATTTTCTCAACCATGTCTCCGTGGCAACGGTGGCACATGTAGATGCTGCAGTCAGTTGCTCCTTCAAATTTAGCTACTTTTCGCTTTATAATCTACTAATTTTTTTCAGCTTTGTTGCTGAAACCTATGACAGAAATATCCTCAGAGGCATGGGAAAAGGAAGTTTGGATTAAAGGCGATCGACAAAACAAAAGCACGCAGTCAGATCAGCTGTATTCAGCGCCACGGACCACAACAGGAGGAGTGGAGTTGAGCAGGGATAAGAACCATGCTAACCCAGCTTGTTCCTGGATAATGTCCAGTCAGGAAAATGAAACAGACAAAATGGGACTCAGGGGAGCTGTGCTACAGGAAAACCAGAGTCTGCTGTGCCCACATCTCAGAGAGACCTGTTTTCCACAACATCCTGGATCAAGCTGTTGCACTTGATTGCGGACCAGTTCTGAACTGACAGAACGCGACACGCGGGACTCCAGCAGGACGAGGTGAGGAGGACTCTGAGTTTACATCAATGATGCTTCATGCTGAAACACAGTCAGAGCTTCATGCTGAAACACAGTCAGAGCTGATGGACAATGTTTCCCAGATGTTGAACTTTGAATGAGAGGATGTCGACCATATTATCACCATCTTGTTGCTGCTGTTCACATTAAACCTCATGCAAACCCAAAAAATGCACTAAAGGATGATGTGTATATGTATATATGTAACTAACTGTAGCCCATATTTCATTTTATTTTATTCTATTCTACACTGAATTTAATTTTATGTACATAGATTATATGTGTATGAAGCATGAAGTTCTCATTTCATTGTGCAGCCTTGTGTTGTGTTGTGTAATGATAATAAATGACCTTGATACCTTGATTTTTCTGCCACAGACGTCGCCGCTTAGACACACTCATTTACTGTTTGTGTCACATAAACCTTTAACCCATTAATGCAATTAAAAAAAAAAAAAGATTAGCGTCTAGTACAATCTCAAAAAAGAACTTTCCAAGAATTAATTTTTAGCAGGGTAGTACCAAACAGCTGCTTTTACTATACTCAGTCCCTCCAGGAAGTTGTTGCAATCGCAACAGTCAATGCAAATTCAGCCAATCCCTGTGAACTCTGCATTACCTTCCAATTTTGTCCAATCACGACAACTTTTCTACAAATTCCAACAATAACTGCAGTTTCTCACGAGTTCCAGTAATCGTAGCAGTCCCCCGCCACTAAAAATATACACACATCTCAATGAAAAGACTCAACATTTTGTTATTTACCATTTTGTTGTGTTTTTTATTTTTTTGTATTTTGTCACAGGCACTGACGAGATTTATCATAGTTATTGACATTTATCAACACTTTGAGGACTTACATTTTTTATGATTTTGTGCTGGTTTTAAGTTTGAGCTCCAAAAAGATTTTGCTTCTTTGTTGAATACCCCTGACAAGTGAACTTCTTCATTTAAATTTAAAACATATTTTGTGAGAAATTTTGTAATCTTGAGCCTTTTTGCCAAGCTTAGATAGAACACCCAGAACAGAGTGTGGTTTCATTCTCCCTGGAACAAGTTACCTTTAATTTTTTAATGAATTATACAACAAAATGCATTGCAATTTTTTAGAAAAGCTGCCGTGAAATTGGCCATTTTAGGCCGCAAAAATCCCCCCAAAAGCCTGTGAAACCCTGGAGGACCTGTATATTGTACTGTATGTATAAAGTTGAGAAAGTGAAGGCATTATGACTGCAGTAGTTGAACCAGAGCAACATGTAGACATGTTGGAAAAGTGTGAAGTGGAATATAAGGATTTCTTGACCCCCTTTGCACTTGACTGTCCGTAAAAGCTCAGGTTATGCCGACTGAGTTGCTTGGAGAACACACCAAGTCATATTTTTGACCCTGTGGATTTCCAAAGAACATGTTATTTTTGTTGATTGCTTTGGCTGATTACCTCACTTAACATTCGCTATTTGGAGTGTTTTAACATAATTATATAACCATGGTTGCCTGATTATCAAGAGACACATTTGATAATCTTGAAAGTGAGGCGTCAAAGGAAAATTATGTTTCTTTTCTGTTTATGAGTTTCTTTAAAACATCCCCTAAGAGGGTTGAAAGTACAGCATTTACATGTGAAGTCTTCTCAAACTTCAACAAGTTTGCAAAGTTCAGAAAAAGTAGAAATACACGGGCAAAGCAGCTCAGACTCACTCTCTCAGGAGATGTGATGATGATGAGAACAGCTGAGCATTGAGACTGTCTGACAACCAGGCACCCTGAGCACTGCAGAATATGTTGTTGAGCCTAAGGGGACCTCATGGTTCTCCAGCCGAACATGAACATAAGCTACAGACCTCAGTAGCAGCTTTTTTCATCTGGGCAATCACCTCCACCTGTTCGCTGTTTCCAAACCTAGACGATAGCAGCATTTGTAAAATAAAAAGGGTGGTTATGTCAGTTTTCTAATTTATGTATTTATTTCTTCTACGCTGCTATCATTGTGAACATGGACTGTTTGCAACTTGGGTCCCTTGTGTGATATGCTGGTGAAATTTGGCCACATGGTCAGTAGTTGTTTGTATGAGGTGTCTTCAATGTGTGAAAAGCTGGACTGATTTAGCCACCTGGCCACTATTTGTCTAAATGAGGTGTATTCAGTTTGTAATTGGCTGGTGTGATTCAACCACCTGTCCACTAATTGTCTATATAAGGAATCACAACACTCCTTTGTCCATTCATGCCCTGAAGAAGACCCAGTGTGGGACGAAACCGGTTGGTGTTTTTTGAGATTTTTAACCTTGATATGCTCTAACCAAAGTATATTCTTGGCTCAGTGCAGTTGTACCTGAAGTAAGCATAGCGGCTTCCCATTTTCCCTTAAAAAACTGTATTTCAAAAAAATTGGTCCCAGTAAGCTGTGAAACTAATTTGTCTTTATTTTGGTGCCTGAAAGTTAAGTGGTTTTAAAGTGAAAATTTTAACCATTTTGCTTCAATTAACTTTATATATTCCAGGGTTTCTAAAACTGGTAAAACTGTTTCAAAATGTAAGAATTTTACTTCAAAACTCAAATCTATTACAGTACATTGCCTTGAAATTTTGAGTTATCTCAACTTTATCAATTTTGCAGTGTAGTAAGCGAGGCACAACAACACCTTTACTTTGTGAGGAGGCTAAGGAGAGGCAACTTCCACCACAAAGCTGCTCATCATCTCTTACAGAGGCACCACAGAGAGCGTCCTGACAAACTGTATGACAGCCTGGTACAGCAGCCGCACCAAAGCTGACAAAAAGAAAGCCCTCCAGCGTGTTGTGAAAACAGCACAGGACATTGTTGGCACTGAGCTGCCATCACTGGAACACCTCTACAGCGCTCGCTGTGTAAGAGGGCTTAAGAACATTTTAAAAGACAGCACGCACCCCGGACGCCACCTGTTTAAGCTCCTCCCATCGGGGAGGCGCTTCAGATCCAGCCGCACACATAGAACCAGACTGGGGAAAAAAAACAAAAAACAGCTTCTTCCCCAAAAGCTGTGGGACAGTTGAACTCAAACTTCTCCTCAGTCTGACAAGACTGATGTACTGTGCAACATCGCTCACATGTCACTTTAAATCACTGTTTGCAACGTCTCCCCACTAACCACACATCATCCCCAACAGACCATCAGTCCATATCTGCCACACTGAACCTCATTCTGTTTGCTGCTGAATGCTGCTTTTGCAAATCATTACTTAACTATTGTACTACAGGTATTTAAGTGTTTTTCTTGTATTTTTCTTTTGTTAATTTTTTGTACTCTCATACTTTATATTGTCTACTTTTGTATATTTTGTGTTATTCATATCTTCTATTGCTTATTTTTGCACTGTCACTTTAATTGCTACTCTTCTTCATTATATTCATATTGTTAACTGAATCTTTATTCTCTATTGCTTATTTTTGAACTTTCTGCAACTTCTTTCAATAAGAACTTTTAACTAACTTTTGTCTATTTATTCTTTGTAAAGATGTCTGACTGCAATTTCTTTGTGCCTGCACAGTGACAATAAAGTTCTGGAATCTTCTTGAATAAACCCATGCCAAGGCTTGAAAAGAGCCAGCCCTGATTCACAAGTAGCTCAGAGAAACCAAGATAGATTGCAGATAAATCAGATTTGTGATCTGGCCAATGGTGATGTACATGTGGCTAAATGTGTAGGCCTAAAGAAGTGTCTGAAATCTCATCTAGAGTTTATCAGGATATAAGAATGACAGATGTAGGTTCATGCCTAAATCGAACCAATGTAGGAATGATACATTGTTTCAG
>JAJHUR010073336.1:8376-20989 GCA_027495735.1 Lutjanus campechanus
CTAAACAATATTCAATACATCCTGCATTCCCTTTTGAGATATATTCATTGCAGAATTAAGTGAACAAGAAAAAAACTGAAGGTATGAATGATGGCCAAAAATTCAAAAATATGATTTTCCTGTAAAAGCATACAATTTTAGTGCTTTCACAAAAAACTAGAAGGGCACTCGGAGAGTACAGACCTCTGCCAAGGCCAATAGTCCAGTCTTCTAAAATATGTAGTAGTTTTTTTTTTGTAAATCTGCTGGCAAACAAACAAACTGAAACGAAAACATAACCTCACTGGCACAGGTAAGGGGCATCATTTACTATACCTTCTAGAGAGATAAAAGACAGTCTTTAAAGCTACATCATATTCAGTATACTGTATAATGTTACTTTCAAACAGCAAAAATTGAATGAAAATGTATATGGTGCCTAGGCACCTTCCTGCCCGACCTGCTAAACACCCTTTAAAATGGAGAATAACGTGCTGGACAGAAGATGGATCACACTGTAATTGTATCAGAGTAAAGATTAATTACAACATTTCTATCATGGTGATTTACTGATGATCATTTAAATATTTCATTCTTTTATATGCGACTGACACTCATCAGTATCTTGCACATTATCACTGAAAATAGGTGGAGAGAAAAGACAGCACTCCAGTACATCAGAATTTCTTTCTTTTCTCTTTTTTTTTTACCTCCCTTTAGGAAGTTTGTGTCCTCTGGATCACCTTAGTTAGTTAATTTGTTTTTTTTTTCTTCAAAGGCACTTGCCTAACACTTGAGGTGGGTGGTAATGAGAGAAATTACAGGGCTTCATTTAAGGTACTTTTTCCCTCTTTAATCTAGCATGTGGAGGCAACTGTTACATTGTGAAAGAATCAATAACCTCTTGGAGATGGAGGTGAGTCCAATAATGAGATGCAAGGGAACAAATTCAGTGGAAAACGGGCTTAGACTCATTTTTTAATCAATCTGGAAAGGTTGTTTGACTTGCTTTCTTAAGGTAAACTGTCAGTCTGAAATGAAGATATATGTACTATATATTTGGATGTGTCATTTTTATTTGGTTTATAATTTGAGTTGCTCAGTACCATTTTATAGAAAACAAAATAGAATTACCGCTACACGGTTGTATATCTCCACTAACCTGAGTTTACATCCATGTCTGTCAGATTCATATAATATATTTAGTGAAGACTTTGAAGGAATTTAATATTATTAAGTAATAATTTAGAGTATTTTTTGGTAAAACTGAAATTTTAACTATGTTGACAGGTGTAATTCCAGTAAATAATTTTCAAATAAGAAACATGCTGTCTTCACTTGAGAGACTAGATGAGTACAGAGTACAGTTGACCTTTTGAATCTAAAATGTTACCAATTTTTTATCCTATGAGACATTTGCATGAAATTTTGATAGAATTATCACAAATTCTTGAGTCATGGCAAAAACCTTGTTTGTAAGGTTTTGTGGACAACTGTCTATAAGTTCAACAAAAAGCAACTGTAAATACACTTTTTTTTCAATTAATTAAGTTAACTGAATGAATGAATGAATGAATGAATGAATGACTATTTCAAACCGACATTTCTTACATTTCTTCTTTTAACTCATATATAATTTCAACAAATTCCCAAATTTATTTACAACTAATATACAACTACCTTCAGTCTATTTACCACCCAATTAAATAAATAAGTAATAAACCCAATTTATTTACAATCCAAGTATCCACCCAGTGTTACAAAATAAATATGCACTCCCCTAACAACCTTTCCTCATCCATATATCTGCCAAAAATATCTTTTCTGTATAGTTTTTTGAATTGATTTATATTTGTGCTTTGTTTCAACTCATCACATAACCCATTCCACAAGTCCACCCCATACACTGAAATACACAGACTCTTCTTACTGTAAGAACAGATTGTTTTTTAAAATTTAATTCTCCTCTTAAATTATAACCCCCCTGCCTATCATGCATATGTACAAAAGTACCTAGCGTGCAGGTAATATGCAAACATGCATATTCATATATACCTTGTGACCATCAAATTCTAATCAGTTCATCCTTGAGTCCAAGTGGACATTTGTGCTAAATTTAAAGACATTCTCTCCAGGTGTTAAAGATATTGCGTTCACGAGAATGGGGCAGACAAAAACTTATAGTGACTTTGACCTTTGACCACCAAAATCAAATCAGCCAAAGTCTAACTCAATGATTGATTGATTGCAGAGGCAAAGACAAAAAGAAAAGACCAGAGAGTGAAATGAAAAGCTGCCCCACGTTTCACCTCACTGATCTGTTCCGTCCTCACATGAATCTGTGGTTGCACCAGGTAAGCATGTGTGTGTGGACCAAATTCAAATGAGTGTGTGTGACAGGAAGAATGCAGAAGCTGGAGTGAAACCTAGTTTCACCAGATGATGTCATTTTGGGACATCATGTGAAACAGGGAACCTGAAAATAGACAAGTCTAGTCATTTCTTGAGCATTTCCTCTCTCTAATTGAACTTATAGGCTGCATAATGCAATCTCCAACTCTGTAATCTGAAGTTTGAGCAAGAAACATTGTCATCAACATGACTGCAGTAGACCATTGTATGACAGATAAGCCTGCACAATAATTATGTCTGTGGCTCCTAGAATAAATACACGTTTTTTTTGGGGATAATTCAGTCACTCTGTGGTTATCTGATGGATCTGAATGTTTTAAGCACAACGTTTACTTCAAGTAATGAACATAATTAAAAACAGTCATCAAAAATATTAAACTAAACAGGACATCCATAAATTATTCTCACTTTCAAGGAAAGTTTATATGAAATTATTTCTGAATGCATTTTGGTGCCTGCAGTAGCAGCAGCAGAGCCACTCAGAGTTTCTTTAGAGTACTAAGTGGTCATTATACAGGCTCATTTTGATGCAAGGTTTGGTGTTCCTGCTGGGTTTGCAGTTGGCAAAGCTCATTCAAACATCAGGAGGGCTGCAGCTGGAGGGAGTGAGATGTAATAGCCTGTTTGGTTTACATGAAACCATGGGAACAAGTTGGCAAGAGGCAAGTTTTTAAACTAGAGTCATATTACTATTAATAGAGTATCTTGACAGCAAAAGTTTGTGTTGTTTGTATCCTTGAATGTTTGCCTCCACAGAGAGTCTAAGGCAACATCTTAAAACATACAGTAACTTCAGTTCAGTGCTCCAGTGAACTGGTTATTTAATGATTCATTTACTGTGTCTGTCACTGTAATAATCTAATACTAAACAACAAATAAACATGAAACAATTTCAACATTTCAGCTCCCTATTATGAAAGTATTCTATCTGATCGATAGAAGAAACCCAAACATGCTGTCATTTTCTTCTAATTTATTTGCATCTCCTGTAGTCCATGTCTGCAGGGCTATCGACAAATACAATTCAGGGGTCTAGCTTCTACACAATGAATGTGATAGCATGAAGTCAAGATTAATATTTTCAATAACAGTCATACATCATTGTCCACACAATAGACCTAACAGAATAATTTGGCTTTGTTGCTTCAAAGAACATTGCTTTAAATTTTTTACAAGTTAGTAATAACCTTATTTACATATACAATATTTTATTTTTCACATTAACTTAAAGTACAAATCGTAACTCATAAATTAAATGAAGAAAGATCCTCAAGCTGTGCATAAAAAGGCTGACGAGGGTTATATTCATATTTATACATCCATATTTAGATCACGTCTGGCAACATGCTGCAGAATCGTCCAGTATCAACAGATTTTCCTTAATACTCTGGGCTTGTATTCAACACTGAAGAGAATTTGGAACTATCTCACAAATGACTTTAATCTGTTATTTGCTCCTGTTTATATAACCAGTGTTGCAAGTGAATGTTTACAGAATACTGTACTGAAATCTAGCTTCCAATAATCTCTGTCAATCACACATGACACAAGGCCGCAGAGGCCCATTATGTCCTGTCAACAGGCAGCGCTTTCCTGTCACTGTTGTCAACAAAGCAGTGATGGGTAGGCACGGAAAGAGAGCTGGCACTTTTTTCAACAACTATGGCAGAGAAATAGTCATTGTGTCTTATTAACAAGAGAAAGCGAGTGTGTTAATAAGTGTAGAACCAGCTTTGTGTTGGTCTGTTGCACCTTCAAACCACAACTATGAGCTGAAAATCTCACAGAGCTGCAGGCTGGTGTGTTGATGACCAACATGGTGACCATTTCACATTACCAGGACTCAGCTGAATTGATTTTTAGTTTCTTTTCGATTACTGCAACAGTAAAACAAGGGTGGGCAAAATATTGATATCATATCAATGTGATTTAAACAACAGTTAATTCCAGCCAAGTAATTTGATTTGACAAGAGGCATTTCATAAGTGCTGATTTACAACACAACAGTAATGGGATTTTTAACTACATGTATCACTCCACTTTACTGTAAAACTGCATGTTTTAGGAACCTTTAATGGCAAAACGACTTAAGACCACAGAGACAGAGTGAAAACGAAGGATCTTGTACAGTAATGATTCAGGGCTTATTACTGTGGGATTGTTATCACACCCTTTTTAGTCTGACAAAGTGGAGAAGTACACAAGTATGATACAAGAGCAGCAGTTTTAACAGCTTTTGACCTATTAATAGCTCATAAAAACAAAATTTAAGATCACTTCCAGAACAGATTTCACAATCAGCAGATGGATTTATTAGTAGTTTGGATTTTGAAATAATGATAAAATCACATATATAATCTTGTGGTTGGTTCATTTCCTTTCAGTCCACAAACAAACCATACCAGAGTCCACTTGGACATGGAGAAAGCTATGCTTTTCAAGCAGTCTCGGTCCATTTGTTTGGGCAGCATTTAAACGTGGACATTCACTTCATTAATCCCTTTACTCTTACCACACACTGGCACTGACATGGTAGGAATAAAAAGGTGCAAAACATATGTGTTAATTAAGAAGATCAAGCTGAAATACAGTCTTAAGGCAGTTTTATGGATCAAAACTAAAGGACAGCCCTACTGCGGTAACATGTAGACCTACACAAAGTAGCTTGCAAACAAACCGTAGTGGGCAGGGAAATGTGAATGCATTGCTTGGCAACAACACAGTCCCAGTCTATTTGTGTTAGCAGAGCCAAAGAAATGATTAAATAAACAAACAAATCATAATCTGTTGTCGCTTTTACTGTTCACGAATAACTAGCATTTGTAGAAGTTTTGTTTAAAAGAAATATTACACTCTAGGTCATATTGCTATATGTTGCTATAATATATGCTATAATACAACAATAGAATAGTGTGCAAATATGGGCACAGCAAAAACTGAGAAAGCTTAGCTACCAGTAAAAATTTTAAACTTAAACACAGATGTTATACTACACCTCTTTGCATGTATTTCAAAGCTCATGAAAAGCATATTCAACTCAAATGAGCTATAACTGTAAACTGCTTCTTCTTCACCTCTGAGATACTAAATTAGATTCATGAGAAAATGAGTGCAGAGGACAAAGCAATCAACGACTCCAGCTGTTCCATACTAACCAGGGGATCTGTGTCGGGCATGTCTCAGGTAAATTTGTGGATCACAGCACTGTCGTATTCAAAGAACATGATGGTTATTGCCAATGGTGCAATGACCTTGACTAGAGTCCAGAGTGAATGTTAATTTAAAAAGTTTTCTCTGTGGTGCCAACTGAGCCAGTTATTCAATACTACAGAATTTCAGGGCAATTAAGACACAGCGTTTAACTACAAATGCAACGGCCACTGATTTTTAGGTTATTTTTCACTTTGGTTCAACAGAAAGAGGACAGATGGTGAAGATAAAAGAAGATATAATGAAATAAGGGTCTCAGGCCAGACTAAATCCTGTACAGTCTGGTTAAATAATGTGGGTTGTGGATTTTAAGACATCATATTAGACATTTTTCACAATTGCCTGACATTTTATGGACCAAAAAACTAATGGATTAACTGAGGAAATAATTGACAGATTGTGATTTTCTTCACTCTTTATTCATTCAAGCAAAATAGTAAAAAAGCCAAACATTTTTTGATTCCAGCTGCTACTTTGCTTTCACATATATCACTGTAAATTTTATACAGTACGTCCAGGTTTTAGACTTCTGGTCAAAGATATTTGAAGTTGCCACATTAGACTCTTAAGTTGTGATGGGCATATTTTCACAATTTTCTTTAATTTACACGGACTAACAGAGTAATAAAAAATAATCTACAATTGAAAATCTTTGGTTGCAGCCCTACATCCATCCATTTCTAAACTGTTCATCTTATTTCAGGTCACAGGATGACAGCGCCTATCGTACAATGGTGCATGAGTCTATCACAGACGGATAAACAAACACATTCACACTAATAGACTCCTTTTGATCTAAACTTCATGTGTTTGGACTGAGAGAAAAATCTAAGCACCTGGAATAAAAACTACAGAGACAAGAGCTATGCATTTTACTCCTACCACCAAAGTATATCCTTTAGTAATTCATAAGACTTTTCCTTGAGCTTCCAATAGAGCAGTGAAATATCTAAGTTGAATAAAAATGTTTTTTTTTTTTTTTTTTACAGGATTCTGTATATTTATTACCTTCAAAGAAAGAGCTGTACCTACTGAGACATTTTCATTACCCATAGTCCAGCCAATCACATCTTCACCCAAACGGAAACACAGTATAGTCAGATCTGACAAAAGATACAGTCATGGTTTTACAAACACAAATCACAACTCATCCAGCTTTTCTGTGCTTAGTCACACAAAACAAGAGTCAAAATATTAAAAGAAAAAGACATGAAGAAGACAGAACTTAATTTTCTATTATATTTGCCTAGCTCCCTTTAGTCCATTTGGGAATCTTGTCATAAGAACCTAGAAAGAGTGTGCAGTAAAATCCTCATAATGTGCTGACAATATCCCTTTTATCATACACTGATGAAGAAAGATGCAATTACACTGGTATAACTTGCAGAAAATAAAACAAGACTATAAAACAGTTAAAATGCTGCAAGATTTCTTCCACAGACCATATGTAAAAAAAAAAAATGCAACTGGTTTTTCCAGGCTGTTATTGTACAGCACACACACACCATCCATGAGACAGGCTGGTCCCTGATCTCATGTGTGCATACTTGCAGTCGTGAGAGTGATCACTGACAAATCTCTCCGGGAGGGCAGTGTGATTTATGGGATGTCTCAAATTACTCAAAATGCCATATGGAAATATAAAACAGAAGAGAGCAGTTTGCCCTGTATAGTGGCAGTGTATAATATATTTCAATCAAAAGTAAAAAGCCATAATTATGTTTTAGAGGCCTTACTGATCATATAGATCATATATCATATGGATCCTCAGGCAGGACCATCCTGGCTGTTCCAAAGTAATATCTTTTAAAACTCTCCTTAAAACCCATTTTTATAGACTTGCTTTTATGTGATGTCATTGTCTCTTTTTAATATATTTAATTATATTCTTTTATTTGTACTTATTTATATTGACATTACATGATCCTGTCTTATTTCATTCCTCATTTATTTATATACTTTGAACAGACAACATCAGGTAATATCTCTGTAATTTCCTCCCTCTATTTTCATTTATTCTTACTGTCATGTTTTTCTTGTTTTCCTGTTCTTACCTCTTTTACTAATTTGTCTTATATTACTATGTTTTAGTGTCTTTTGCTTGTGCCTTAATGTTACTTCAAGTTTAGCTTATTTTTTTCTTCCTCCTGTTTGGCCTTATGTTTGGCCTGTTGTTATTGCCTCTGGGGTATCCTGCTCCTCTGCTTTGTCTGTCAAAGCTCTTTGTAAACTCTGTTTTTAAAGGTACTATAAAAATAATGTTCTGCCAACATTACCATGACCCCCACTCGGTCCAGACTCATATAATGTATGTGGTGATGACTTTGAAGGAATTTCATATGGAACTCACCACTATATTGACCTGTAACTTTGAATTTAATGGAAGATATTAAGTGTATTTTTTGCAAATGGAAGTTCTCACAATACATGAGTGATTCCAGTGAATAATTTCCAGTGGGAAAAATACTGTCTTCACTTAGACTATTTTTACAGAGGAGTACAGAGGACTGATGGAGAACATTATGATGTCACAGTGAAGTTGACCTTTGACCTTTTAGATATAAAATGTCATCACCTCATCATTTTATCGTATTAGATATTTGTGTGTAATTTTGTCAAAATCTGTGCATGAATTTTTGAGTTATGGCCAAAAATGTATTTAGTGAGGTCAACATGACTTTGACCTTTGAGTCCAAGTGGACATCTGTACCATGTTTGATGAAATTACTTCCAAGTGTTCCTGAGATATCACCTTCACAAGAATGGAACAGACATGAGGTCACTGTAACCTTGACCTCTGATCTTTGACCATGGAAATCTTATCAGTTAAAAGTATAGTTAGCGATATAATCCAACGCACTTTTTGTCAAAATCACTGTATTTCTCCTCACAAGCTGTCACTTCTGAGAGCATGCTGGAAAAAAAATCCGGTTTCAGTACACAGCCTGGGCTCTGAATTTCAGCAGGTAAATCTGTGGCTCGGACCGAGCCACCAAAACATGGGTCCACCCCCTCACGCCCGGGGGGCTGGTTCATACTCGTGCACAGGTCAGACACAGGGGGGAGGGGGAATAGTAGGTCGCATAGTGTGCGCAGTTAGAGTAAGAGAGAGACACGGTATATCAGGTGCAGATATTTTGCATTCGCCATGGCTGAAAAACAGCCCAAGAGAAAATGGTCAGAGGAGCATAAATAAAAAAAAAAAATGTAATAAAACTGATTAAAAACGTACACGGAGGTCGCCATCTTTCTGCTGGACAGGTGAGCAACATTATCTTTGCGGTGCTTCACATAACAGTAACAGCCGTCGGGCATTCATCATATTGTCTGTCAAAATGTACTGTTTTTGTGATGTTATCTATTTATAATAGCGGTTGAGTTGTGGGTACAGTTGTCTGCAGGTCAGCTAACCTTAGCTTTGCGGCTTAGCAGTGTGCTAACTCACAACTTGGCTATTTCAGCTGCTTTAGTTTCTATGGCCGTTTCCATGACAATGCACGCCCATGAACTTCGGGGGTAGAGCCCGGGGTGAAGTATGAAGGGAGGGGTGGGTCTGTATTCGTTTACACTTCAAATATCAATAACCTCTCTACTTGTTTTCTCCCACATCACTAACTACACCTTTAATCCTTGAGCCAAAATAAACATTTGCACCAAGCTTGAAGAAATTCCCTCAAAGTGTTCTCGAGATACAATGTTCACAAAAATGGGATGATCTAAAAATATAATGCTCCTGCCCACAGCTGTTGCTGATGTGAAGCTAAAAAAAAGTGTTTTCAAGAATTCTTAATTAAAGCAGTCCTTCAGTGTACAGTTATGAATGTGCACAAAAAATTAGGCTGATCAGTCCAGCAGTACTTGCAGACAAGCTATGGGTCTAGTGATCACACACAAACACACTCACGCACGCACATGCAAGTGATTGCATAATCCCCTCCAGGCTTACAATAATATGACAGGATAAGATAATAATATTAAAATTTTCATATAAAAAGACAACCATGTAGACTAGATTGTAATGTCCATGGAATAATAGAATCATATGTGACTTTTTCTTTGTTTTGATATCAGCATTAGAAATCTTGCTCTCTAAATATCAGTATCTGCATAAGCCACTGAAAAAAAGAACATACTGGCCAAGCACCACCATATACCCCTACATTAATTAAGCATTTTAAAAGGTGCTGTCATCTACTGTATGCACAGAGAACACTACACACTTCACACCTAACAAGACATGGGCTAGAAAACTGCTCAAAAGAGAGTCATGGCGCCTTGGTTGGCCGTGTAATTAACTTTGTTAAATTGTAATAAACTGTGAATGTAGCATGTTTCTCACTTAAGTGAAATATGTGTTAATTTATGGAAACAACTTTGCTTTCAAGTTGAAAAAATTCACAGAAATGCGTCTTGACGTCAATTCACAGTCCATAGAGAAGACCATGTCTCCTCTACCTCATAAATTAACTTTGCATGAACCCTATAGGCATCTTTAGACTGAGCCGACGTGTGTGTGTGTGTGTGTGTGCGCATTTGTTCATCAATAAAAATTGTGCCGTGGTCCCGACTTTAAGTATTCCACTCGCAGCAGTTTAGGCTCAATCCGACGTCTCACTATTTTAGGACCATATGCTCACACAGTGGCTGAGGGGGACTTTAAAACAGTCCATTGTCCCTGGATGGAAAGTGACAGCACATAAAGAGCTGGCACCAGGATGCAGTGGATGATTAAAGGGCAATGACATTTAACAGTCAGTCCTGAGGAGCTCCACAAGGACACAGCAGTGTCCTCCTATTCCTTTGATACAACGGTGTACAACAAATCTCTCATATCTAAATCCCTCCCTCTCTACACTACTCAGCAACGTCAGTTCGTCTGAGTGTAAGATATGGGCTTGTCAGTATTCACCAGCGAGGGTGGTGGTGTGATAGAACTGCAATTTCCAAGCTGTAGGCTCTCCTGAAATTAGAAATCATTCCTCCCCCTATGGAAAGAGGCCACCTATTGTACGAATCACTGAACCTGGACATGCTGAAATGCTACTGTAGTGAGAGAGGATAGATATTTTGGAACTATTCAGAGAAGAACGCTGCTAAGCTCCGACAGAAAAAAGGGGAAAATAAAGGAAAGAATTTGTGTAAGATGAAAATAATGTGTTCATGAGGGATCAAAGCAATCTCCCATTTTAGTTCACTGTAGACGGAGGGGGTGTATGAAACAGAGGGGGAGTCAGCCATGCGTAGAATTGCCTCTTCAATGGCAGCACATCTCTTACATGGCAAACTAACATTAGAAACAAAATGGTAAAACTGACACAGTTAAACATAAGGCAATGATTCCAGTGCAATCTTATTACTCAGCTACAAAAACAATAAAGCGTGGTCATCTGAAGCCCCTTCCACTACTGATCTGTGTTGCTCAAAGATTACAAGACAAGACCAGGGAGGAAAAACATTTGGGATTTTTAAGCACTTGTTTTCCCATCAAGTCCACAAAGTGAATATCTCACTGTACTGTAGACTAAGTTTATTTTAACATGTTAATTTTACCTTTAAAATCGTACTTGAACATAAAGACACACAGGTGTACAGTGTTTCCTCAAAAAGGAGACGTTTCAGGAAGGAAGAAGCATCTCTTAACACTTAATAATTATATGAAATAATATTGTTATTCTTCAATGACAGTGATAACTACAGTACACATTTTAAGAAGCTAAGTTAGTTCCACCACATTCTAACTGTTGTGTTGCAGTAGTCAAGATTGGTCTTGGTCTCAAGACCACTTTTTGTGTCCGTCTCATCTCGGAATCAGTTGCATTTTTACTGACAGTGTGGGAGGAGATATGTGCTAAATTTTCTGTAATCATATTCGGCAACCTAAACCACAAAGAGTTCTTTTTTAAAACCGGCATAAAAAAACAAAACAAGCAAACACAGCAAGACACAAATGCTATGCAACACATACTAAGACTGCTGAGACTACGAGAAACTTTTACTGGCACTTAAAAAGGAAGCACAACAAAAGGTAAACTAAGTGTTAGTGATGCTAGCAAAGCTAGCTGGGGAAGTTATGTTTTTGTTTATAATGAACAATGACTGTAACAACAGTCTGTAACCTTAGTTTAAGACATTTTCTCATTCACACATGGCAGTTAATGAAAGGGCCGAATGACAACGTTACATGACACATGATGTAATGTTACATGAAAAGCAGCAGAAATTACGTTTAACACGGGAGTGATGAAGAAACATTAAGACAATTAATTTTAAGTGACTACTAAGAGAAACACGTTCCATGTGTTGGTAATCCTAATGTATCATGCCTGGATGCTAACAAAAGTAAACAGGATGCTGCTTTCTCGTTGCTGGTGAGCCATGTCTAATTTTCAGAGCTTATACAGTAGAGAACCATACTTTTGTGTCTCTGTCTAAAATACTCCCACCCTTTAGATGATCGCAGGCAGCTTGTTCTCCAGGTGAATCTAGCCATTCACTGTGACACGTCAAAGCCTATTATGCAAGTCGTGTTTCCCCAATCGATGACAGCAATTATGTTGACAAATCCCCCAGCCCTTGTAAGCAGCCAATCTCACTGCCATTCAAGCAACTGTTTTACATTAGAAATCTCTAGCTGATCCTTAGGTGTCCAGATCTCCGATCGTCTGGTATTGCAAGACTAGCTGTGGAAAGTGAGTCTCTCCCAGTGTGTGAGAGCAGTACCAACATGTTACCACGGGCACAGAGAAGTCCATGCTATTACGCAGTAGTTAAGTTACATAAGTCATAGAGTAACTTAGCTCAGGCTGCAGCTTGATAGTTACTAACATGTAAATGTATTGTGTTCACTGCCACAGAAGAGTCCCTGTTCAAGCAATGCAGCGTTAACCTTACCACAGTGTCTTCCAACATTCTTCCATACAGTGTTTGTCCGAACTATAAAAAGCTAGCTAGTTACCTGCTGTGAGCCAGGCTAAAGTAAATTAAAGGAAATATGATAATGTGAAGGTCAGAC